>JAMQMW010000991.1:0-13522 GCA_024115155.1 Thelonectria blattea | reverse complement strand
TTTTTTTTTTTTTTCCCTACTCCCCCCAATTCCTCCCCAAGAAGCCCAACTCGTGGTACGCTCCGCACGCTTTCGCTACTGTCGCAGTGAAACCCTATTCGCCGTGTTCACGCGAAGAGCCGGACGCGGGTCTCGGTTATGAGTGAGTGAGTGAGTTGAGCGAGAGTGGCAGCTCAGATCTAGCACAGGTGACATAGCTCAACAGAAGGGGAACAGCGCCGTGCACGCGAGCTGTGGTTGACCGTAGACTCATTGGGAGTACTTGGGCGGGGACTCCTAGGGAAGCCTGGGGGAAGAGGCACAGGAAATGCTCCGGGACTCGTTATCTCTGACAGAGGGTGCTACTGCTACTGCTACGAAGGCGCGTGAAAGGATGTTTGGGTTTCGCCGTGTGGCCCGGGCAAATCGTGCGGAGGAGCGAGCTCGCAGTGCATACCCAACGGGGCGGTCAAGGAGGTTACTGTTTCGCCAAGTTGTCCGTCATGACTCATGTCGCGGTTGACATGATGCTTGGTTGTCGGTGGACAGGCGACTCAGTTTCGTAGGTGCTGGCAGTCTGGCAGTAGGGTAGCTAACTTTTACTCTCTAGGATCCGATGAGGTCGCTAGACATGTCCGTTAAACCCCCCTAGAGTCAACAATCCTAATAGTAAACATAAACATGGAATAGACAATAACAGCCGACTCTCCTCCCCTTCACCAGACAGCCCTTCCCGTCACCCACCTCCCCGTACCCACCACTCGCCACGCTCCCCTCCCCTCGTAACGTGGTAGCAGCAAACCCGATCTCCCTCGCTGATTCACTATATCCTGCAGTCCGTGA
Source organism: Thelonectria blattea (assembly GCA_024115155.1). Taxonomy (NCBI): domain Eukaryota; kingdom Fungi; phylum Ascomycota; class Sordariomycetes; order Hypocreales; family Nectriaceae; genus Thelonectria; species Thelonectria blattea. The sequence goes on along the minus strand of JAMQMW010000991.1, from coordinate 12,700 downwards.
TCGATTTGTGCAACGCCCAAGACACATGTCTCAAGAAATCTCCAGTGTCACGAAACCGTCCCTCACGTCCAGGCTGGCTTCCCCAGCCTCACAGGAGATCACAAGTACTCGCCAGCAAGCCCAACTCCACGCAGGTGTAATCCCTTTTCGACGAGAATGACTATGAGACCACGGGACTAAAAAAGGACAGGTCAACGTGTCTCGTGTGGGATAACAAGCTACCTATACAACTCATCGCAAGGGCAAACCACCGACAGGCCTCCTCTCGCGTGCTCGCAACGCCCTGTCACGGCCCGAAACAACACCCGCTTGTCATCCGGCGGCGCGCGTAACCCTATTTCTACTTTTCTGAGGGCTGGGGAAGCAGACCTGTCAGGAGTGGCGGATAGTTGCGGGTGACGTGCCGGGTCTCAGATGGTAGGACACCCTGGTGGGATTTCGTCGTGGTGGTTTTTCGGGGATGATTGCATCAGAATGGAAAGGAAAGTTATTATTATGTAAGGTAGTTTATCGCTTGATATATTGTATTGGTAAAATCGAGCGTGAATAAAACGTCTTTACCATCTATACGGTCGTATATGTCAGATAAGTGGGCTCCTTTTCAACTCGACCAATCAGGATCCCGACTTTCACCGAAAAATGCAAAAACGAGCGTTCGGGTTGAATTTCCTCGACTTCGAGGCAGGTCAAAGTTCAAGTCCATGTCCAACAACCAAGTGTTTCTGTAGCAAAATATTAAGATAGATAGAGCGAAGCTTGCAGAATCTGTCAGATGTCTTTACAACACAGTAATCCCATAAATGCAAACTCTATACTCTATACTCCCCGTCAAGAGTCATCTTCAACTCTACTCAAGTCACCAGCTCTCCCCAACATTCCCAATATTCCATACCAGCTGACCAAATGCAGCCCGCAAGAGCAAAGAACATGCAGCCGAGTGGCTCGTGGTTTCAACGGCCAGCACCGCAGCTCCGACAGAGTGTTACGCACGCCTTGACTGTCCAGCCCCCCCTTGCCTGCATTGCATCATCGTCAAGACTCAACAGCCTTTTTGCTGGAAAATATTGGTGCAAATGTAGATGGCGCTGCTCGAGAAGGAAAACCTGCAGTTGCTCGTCGTACTTCCCTCTGACCCGTTGCCCAACTCCTCCACTCTTGAACTCCTCTCTCTCTGTTTCTTCTTCCTCGCGGTGTGGCTGCCGAGTTCGCATTTCGTTCGATTCGCTCGTGTCTGCCTGGAAATCCTTTGAGTAACAATGAAAAAGAGCACCCCAGGTGGTTTCCCACACATACCTTTGCCTCCCTCCCCTGACCCCTAACCATGTGAGCCCCCCTTCCTCGTCACTTCACAAGTCCAGACCGACCGACCGCCTCAAAACTGTCGTCAGTTATCCATGTCATTTGCCTCTCGAGTCCAAAAGCACCAGCTCTCGCTAAGAAATCTCAACGAGGCGTGCCCGTGGACAACGAGACAGCTTGTGCCATGGTCACCACCACGTCCAAGGAAAGTCGGTCAATGACTCAACGAACCAGCCCGAAGCAAAAACCTCGACCGTCCGTCAGTCCCACCCCCGTAGCTCAAAGAGTCAAAGAAGCCGGAGTGCAAAGAACACCCTTGACTTTCCGTAGATCAGTACCCCCCCTCGACGCTCCAAGAAAGGAGGAAACGCGCAAAAAAGGGGAAATAACATACCTCTTCCAGTTTCCAGACCCCATCGCGAGAATTGCTCTTCGGTCTTCCTCTCAGAAAACCCTCATGTCCAAAAACCCGACGTGAGTTGAGTTTCTTCGGCTTTTTCCCGTCGAATCGGGGGTCCAACAGCCGCATTTATAAAGCATCTCGCCGTGTCGCCATCCCTGTCCGCATGACTACCCGAGGGGCAACGTAAGCACCTTCACCGGGAGAACCCAAAAACCTTCTCGTCATGTGGCCCCAGGATTCCTAAGCCAGAAGGGACTCACAGAAGTGACAAACGTTACGAACCAAAGACGTCTGTCCTTAAGCGAGCCCATCCCACCCTCTACCCGGCCCCTCGGCATCCCATCTCGAATCCAGTCTGCTGAAAACATCCTCCGGTCAGTCATAGTGCGAACCTGACGATAACAGGTGATTACCTTTGTAAGACTCCCTTCCCCCCACGAGTAACGAGACCTGACCATCGGTCTCCCCCGAACATACACAATGGGCAAAAAGAAAAACCCAAGAGAGGAAACCCTTTCCGTCCCCTCAAACATGATTGGACCGCTGCCTAGCTGTTACGTTAGACCAGCAAGTCGAACGCAACAAACAAAAATGCTCGTACCCGTCTCGACGCGACACCAGGCCGAGGGCAAACTGCTTTCGGGTCTTTGCCTCCATGTGTTCAAGTCGTTGCCTTGAGGTTCTTTGGATGGAGATGTGACTCACGGGTACGAAGGATTCGTATTTCTTATGCGTTGTAGTCGAGGTACAACTCCATCTCTGAAGCACCGAGCTACTTTCTTCGTGGGTGGCGGGTTCAAGGTTGGCGGAGTTGGCAGTAACACCGGGTGGCTAGGGTTTCCTGTCTTGTTAAACGGTCGATAATTGGTTGGCAAGCGAGCAACGGATAGAGATTTTTTGGGCCTGAGGTTGAAATCTAATCGAAGATGATTGCTGGGCAGACCCTGCAGACGGGAGTGAGGATGCTTTTGAAATTATTAATGCTCGTTTATTCATAAGCGACTAAGTATATACATAAGCATGTTGGTGTCCCTTCAACTCGGGCGCTGTTCTTCTCCATTCATCTTAATCATTCTCTTTTCTGGCATTACTCTCCGTACGGTCCATACTCCCCATACGCCGGCACCAAACTCGCGCTCAGAGGCAAGTTTCTCGAACTGCTGCCGACGTACACAACCTTCTCCGCCTCGGTCACCACCCAGTCCTGCGCCACCGTGTCCCAATTACTCAGGTCGCGACGCAGAATGTCTGCCGTGAAGACGACGCTCTGGCCGGGCGCGATATTCTCGATTCGATCGAAGCCGCGAAGAACTCGGACGGGCTCGTCGTCGCCGCCGAGACTGATATAGAGCTGGGGCACCTCGTCCGAAGTGACGTTGCCAGTATTGGTGATGGTTGCCGAGACGGTGTAGAGAACGTCCCAGAGCTGCGGGTTCCCTCCGGGCGCTCCGCCGGCGGGGAGTTTATCTTGAGGAGAGCCGTCGATGGCGTGGGGAGGAAGAAACTCTTCGGCAGTCTTGCCGTAGTGCGGGTCGCCCGAGGCTTCCTCGCCGGAGGAAGAAGTGTTGAGCCACGGGTAGATGAACTGATAGATGTAGCGAATATTCGACGGAAATGTATAGTCGGACAAGTCGGTGCTGAAGTTGCCCAGCTCAGGGGCAGCCATGGTCTTGCCGGACATGGACTTGTAGGGAAGGCTGGTGTGAGGTTCGACGTACAGGTTCGAGTAGGAAAAGGTGGTCCAGGAAAGGCCGTAGCCAAACTCGAAAAGGGGGGCGGCCGAATGGTCAGACTGCTCTCGGTTGGTGCTCGCAAAGTTTCGATCAAAGTGACGGTAGTCGATGAAGACTCCCTCGGAGAAGTCGTCCTGGGGAGCTCCCTGGCCATTGTTGGGCTTATACAGAACATCGGTGCCGTAGCTCTTCAGTGACCGGCCCCAGGTAAAAGGGGATCGGCCGCCGCTGACCTTGCCGTATAGAAGATCGACAAGAGAGTTACCCGACTCTTGGCCAGGGAGGCCAGCCCAGACAATGGCAGTGATGTTGGGGTTGTCGTACCACTCGGTCAGAATGACGGGACCAACAGTGTGCAGGACGACAATGGTGTTGGAGCAGATGGAGGACACGTTCTTGATGAGGTCGTCGCCGTTCTTCCAGAGCGTGAGGTTCTTTCGGTCGCCTTCGTTGCCGTCGACGTTGATGTATCCCTCGCCGGAGTCGGCGTTGGCAAAGACAATGGCAGTAACGTTGGGCTGCGAGACGAGAGCACTGGTCTGTTCCCACTTGTAGTTGCTGAGGACGCTCTCGTATCGAGTTCCGTCAAGAAGAGCCTGGTTCTGAAGGGCTGTGTCGGGGGTGACCAAGTAAGAGAACTGAGAGGTTCCCGAGCCCCAAGCCATGGCAAGAGTACCATCATCACATCCACGATCGCTGCAGCCATTGGGACCAGCCGGGTTGCCGCCGGCATCTTCTCCGACCACGGCAAGGAACTTGGGCTTGGAGAGAGGCAGTGAGCCCGAGTTCTTGAGCACCACGGAACCCTTGGCGGCCGCTTCTCGAATGTGCAAGGCATGTTCGTGACGCACGTCGACTCCGAAGTTGATCTGCTCCCTGTTCTCTTTGGCAGCGGCATCGACGTAGCCAAACGTGTCGCGAGACCACGAGGAAAAGTTGATGTCGGGCATGTCCTCGACAGTTCTCCCAACCTTGAAAAAGGCAGCCATGATTCGCATGCACATGTCGTCGATGCGCCACTCGGGAACGGTACCGTTGACTACAGCCAGAGTCAAGTTTCCGCCCCAGAAGCTGAGACCCGTGTTGAAGACGGTGTCTCCAGGCATAGTCATGTCGAGACCAGCAGCGGCAGTAGCGGCACCGGCGTGCTGAGCCTGCCAGTCGCTCATGACAAAGCCCTGGAAGCCAAGCTCGTCCTTGAGAATCCCGTTGAGTAGCTTCGAGTTCTGACATCCGTACGAGTTGTTGATCTGGTTGTACGAGCACATTATGGCGCCAACCCCAGCCTTGACAGCATCGGCAAAGGGCCAGAGGTAGAGCTCGTGAAGCGTCTTGTCGTCGATGTTGGCCGACAGAGACTCGGTGATGTTGTAGCCGTATCCTACCGCCTCCGGGGCTTGTCGGAAATGCTCCTGCTCGTTTCCAATGTAATGCTTCGCAGTGGCAATCACCCCGGCGGCCTGGATACCGACAGACGTCTCGGACAAGGCAATACCCGCCATGTAGGGATCGACAGTGAAGCCCTCCCAGTTGCGGCCCCCGGTAGGAGTACGACCGAGAGGACCGGAAGCAGGACCAAGTAGAGCATCAACGCCTTTCTCGCGAGCCTCGGTGCCCATGAGCAGACCGCGCTGGTGCCAGAGAGCTCGACTCCACGAGGCACCAGCCGTGATGCCTCCAGGGAAAGCACTATTGTAGTCTGACATTCGGAGACCAAGGGGACCATCTTGCATGCAAAGTCCGCGCATGCCCAAGCGGGGAATCGAGCCAACGTTGCCGACGCATCGCTCGCCCATCCAACTATGAAGTGTTAGGCTCTAGCCAAGAGGGATACTGGGAGAATTGCTCACCCCACGCCTGTCGTCAAGTTGACCTTTTCCGTCAGCGTCAATTGAGACACAAACTCCTTGGCCCGAATGTACGCGTCCTCCCAACCAGCAGCCGCAGGGTCCATCCATGGCGAGGGGTAGTGAGGCGGGGAGAAGGCGACGTCTTCATCGCCGTACGTGCTCTGCAGAGGAATTTGGTCATTAGCGAGAGGAGACAGCGCGAGCGAAAAGAGGGCAAGGGAGATGGGCGAGTGCATGGTGTTTGAGTAGGTAAAACAAAATGATGCGTGAGTGAGTGAATATCATGGGAGTGATTTTGATCAAGTCCCAGCAATTGAGCGAGTGGCGATGGAATCACGCAAACGTTCGCTCCAACGCTGCAACCGCCCCAATTGGCAGCCCGGATTGAATGGGAGACATTACCCGACGAGCCGTCTTTCGGTGTGTCGCGTACGAATAAAGACGGAAACTCGGGAGACTCGAAACTCACCTCGGACGCGTTTGCCCCAACCGAGAGCAGCAAGGCCGCCGCCACGAGGCTTGCCGACGTCTTCATGGCGTTTGTGTGACGTTTTTTTTTGGTTGGTGATAGTTCACTGTATTTTAATTATTGGGGGAGAGAACCAGAAAGAAGGAGATGAGAAGAAGGCTCTCTCTCGAAGAGCCTCAGTCAACAAAAAAAAGAAGAAGCAAGCAACGGCAGCCACTCTGGTTGATCAAGATAAAACCGGGCATCTTTAGGGTCCCCCCTCGTATTATTTATCATAACAAGACGGGAAGGGACGCATCAGGCGTTGCAATGCATCTGCCCTCAATTTACCTTTACTCCTTCAATAAATGTCGTGTCTCCCTTGCCGTCCGAGCCATTTTGCCTGCTCTACTTAGCCTCTCTCCGGTAGCCCATTCTTTTCTCCGGGATTCTCACTCACATCCCAGTCCAGTCCAGTGTCGTTTTGGGCCTAAAACCAGCTCATCCGAGTGCCGATCACCCACCCCCAGTCAGTTACTCACAAAGCAGCCAGCGCAGCACTCGAAACGCGGCCGGGAAACACAACCTTAGATGTCAGTGACACGACCTCATGGCCTGAGGCGGCCAGTCAGCAGGGGGAGGGGTAAAATAGGCGACCTGCAGTAAAGGGAGGGTCTGTTGTTGTTTATTACCGGCATTGGTCTGAAGAAAAGGGCCGATCCTTGCAAAGAGTCTTTTGTTACCTGTTGTGGAGGACGGACTTGTGTGGTTGCCATGCAGAGAGAACTGAAGGGTTGAAGCAGCAGAACTTTTGGGCAACATGGGCAATTTTGGTGCTGATTTCTCGACCCCTTTTCGGCGGTATTCATTCTTCTTACATTCAATTCCACTTGCCTCTTTGATTCTTGGCTTATTACGCTCAGTCAATGCCTTGACCAAAAGGCCACCAATGACTCTTGTCAATGCAAAACGAGTGCTTCATTGAATATCGAATTGTTGCCTTTATTGACATGTCCGGGGATAAAAACGGCCTCGTTGAAATCAGCATCCCCTTTGCGCTGTGGCTGGCTTGGCTAATTATTCTCCCCGTCGATAGTGCCGCCATTGAATAGCGATCGACACGCCTCGTCACGTTGCTGTTTCTCCCTGAACGAACCCTCAGACCCTTTCCATCTTCTCTGCCTTGAACTCTTGCCTCGCCTCGTGCTCTCCTCCATCCTGGATATTCCCGGTCAGATGCTTCAACACCACAACCCCCCTCCCCGGCGAAATACAACCTTCATCTGTTCATCATTACCCCGAAGCTATTCGTCACTTACTCCTTCTCGATCCCCATGCACCACTTTTCCCCGCCTCGACCCAACCAAGTCCTCCCGCGGACGGACCCTCGGAATCGAACCTCCCGCAACTCATGACGACATGCTTCCCACAGGAATGGAAGCCGAAACCACTGCTTAATAACCTTACCCTCCATCCATTGATTCCATTCCCCGAGACCCTGCTGATTCTCCCCCTCTTCTAGGCCCCAGCACACACACACTATATCCCCTGCACCCGTCTCCTTGGCGCTCCTCCATCCAAACCAACATAAGAAGAGGCCCCGCGCTCTGTTCGGCCCGTTTTCGAACATCCCGAGAACCCATCGTCGTCCTCGTGCTCGTCGACAGGCATCGCAGGTTACAATTCCCCGGTTTCTTGCCTTTCGACCTGCCTGGTCTGGGGAGGTGTTGAACGTGGAGAGCGGGGTCGTGAGAACATCAGATGGATCAGACAAGAGGTTAATGGACCATTAGTAGGATCTATGCGGTTTCTAATGCTACGTTGCTTGCTGGAACAATTCCTTGACTCCATGATCGGGCCATTCCGACGACATCCTCTTCGTCTCTACGGGGCATCAGCCAGGGCTTCGGCCGTCCGTCGGCTCCAACTAAGGCCGCAAGTCATCAGTAGATGCCGGGCACGATTCGCCAACGAACAATCTTTTTGTACTTCTCCCAGTCACCCCCATACTTGCGACGACACTTTTCATCGTCCCGTCTGTCGCGGTGAATCAGAAGAATAGCAAAGTAGACGACGTAAAAGTACGTGATCAGCATGCCCCAGCCCTTGGCCTCGCCCTGAATCACCTCTCGTCCGTCCCTCATCACCAAGGCTCCCTCGGCTCCGGTCCCGGCGCTCAGGATCTGGTATCCGGCCAGGCCGGTGGGCAAGCAGTACGGCCACGACTGGATCCAGTCGCCAAAGTAGTTGATGTGTCGAGCCACTCCCCACCAGCCCGAGATCAGGAGCTTGCTCCCCGTCTTGGTGGTGATGTACTTGAGATGGGCCACGCGGGGGTCGTTGGGGTTGGTGCGGAACCGGTTCTTCTCGTTGTTGGCCGAGCGGAAGATGTAGAAGCCCGTGGCGATCAGCGAGGAGATGCCGGCCAAGCCCAGCGGGCCGAGGGACACGGGATGCGTGGCCAGGTAGCGGACGGGCAGCGAGTAGACGTAAGGAACCCAGACGATGTCCCCAAAGGACAGCATGAAGCCGAAGCCGTCCGTGGTGATGTCCATGGTCGTAAGGATGGCGAGCTCGTTCCACCACGAATCGACCACGTACAGAGCCTGCACGGCAGTGATGCACACGGCGCTGTCGGTAACGTAGCCGTAGTTGCGGTACTGCTGCGCGCACCACGAGCAGTTGAGGATGATCCAGCCCATCATGCCCGGCCGCAGCTCCAGGAACTCCTTGAGGTCGATCTCGCCAATCAGGGGCACCACGACGCGGGGGTTCAGCTCGCGTCCGATGAACCAGTCGTACAGCACGTTGCCGCTGTGGCCGCCGGCCGCGATCTCGCGCTTGTCCTTGTTTCCCGGCTGCACGCTGAAGCTGCGGATATAGACGAAGACGGCGATCAGGTACGACATGAGGATCATGGCCGTCATGATCTGGATGAAGTTGGCCGAGATGAAAGTCCAGACGGGGAACTCGGCTCCCTGAGCAAAGGTACCGGCGGCCAAGACAGCTAGGGTTACCGTGTTGCAGTACATGGCTAAGATGGTCAGCACATAGTCTCGACTTGTATGGTGGTTTGTATAGGAACCATACTGTTCAGTCTGTACTTCAACTTCCCTCCGCTCTTCAACTCGGTTCCCTCCACCTCGGCCGCGGGCAAGATGCGGTAGAGGAGCATGGAGAGGAACACGTATCCGACCGTCGCCGCGGTGGCCTCCCAGCTAACCAGGCCGGCAACGCCATCTTCGGGCCATCCGACTTCTTGCTTGAGCTTGTCGAGGGAGAGCGTCTTGGGGCTCAGGAGGGACGGGGCAGGACAGCCGGAGATGTCGTTGCAGGCAAAGTTGAAGACGAAGACGAGGATCGGGAGGCCAAAGGAGATGACAAAGGCGCCGGGACTATCGAGGGATTGGAACTTGTTAGCAGCAGCTTCAACCATTGAGCTGAAGGGGTTAACTGGGAATTAGGTACTCACGGTCCGAAGAACTCGTAGCCGTGTGGCTCTTCGGCAGGCGCCGACTTTGCGTTGGCCATGGTGACAATAGGAGGAAAGAAGCAGTTGAAGAGGGCTCAATTGATGAAGAAACAGAATATCCCAGCTATTTATGCATCTAGCAACCGCTCCCTCTTTTGTCCCTCAACAATGGATTCGGGAGAAGACATTACACCGCGTTGGCACCCGCGGGGTCATAGAAATTTGAGCTCTCGGAGCCTGCAAGTTCCGCATCGGACGGCGGTGATTAGCTTCTGAGACCCGCCTCTGAGAGATCGTATTCGGGATTGGATCGATCCAGGGGCGGTGCATCAAATGCCGAACGCGATGGATGGTCCCCCCCCTGAAGTCCTCAACCCATCGGAGAAACATTTTGTCCGTCCACCTTTTCGAAACAGGCTCAGGGGTCAGTCTGACGGCACTGCCCGCAAGTACTTTGTCTCATCAGTCAGCAGCACCTCTTCTTTATCAGTGACGAGCAGCCGTCTCCATCCAATCACAACCCGGCTCCGAGACTCGTCATCCACATCCACTCTATTGCCGCTTGCAAGGAAGCTTTGATGCCAGTTTGAGGTTGACGGATGCGGGCGGCGTAATCTTGTCGACGTCGACGTCGTTTCCTCTTCTGTTCATCGAAATCCCTTCTAGTAACCACGCTCTTTTTGACCTCGAGTCGCCCGGATCCTCCTTGTTCGTAACCTCTTGCTGATGATAGGGTTCGCCCTGCCCTGCTCTTAGTGACGCTCGAAGCGCAAAGTTCGATTCCCTCCGAGTCCAAAGTTCAAAGTCCTCCTCCCCTGCCTGCCCGTTATCCATCTCTGTCATCATGCGCTACCAACCGCTCTCGTTCGTTCCCTTCCTAGCTGCCGCCGCGAGCGCCTTGCAGGACCCGGCTTCCACCGTTATACACGTACCCGAATGCACGGCAACGTCCTCGAGCGGCAGCGGCGCCTTCTTCGATCTCAGGCCGGACCGTGCTTATGCCTCTGACGCGGACTCGGATACGCATAGATATGCCCCTACGAAAGACTACTTCGCCAAGGGGTACGACTATGGCAAAAACTTCACCTTGAACATCTGCGGTGCCGTGGTGGATTCTGTCAGCGACGTGGTCGAGGTTCAAGACTCCCTCTGGGCCAACGTGAGCGCGTACTACACATACCAGAACAAGATCTACTCAATAGGGTTGGTTCGCTGCGTTCCAGTCCAAGACACACAAGGTTGACCGTGAATATCATATAGTTCCGAGTCGATGGATTTGCAGAGCCGCGGGCGGAAGATAGTGCTGCAATACACGGGAGGTTCTCCTTGCGGACCGGATGCGCTGGCGTCTCCCCCTACCGAGCGGGAGGCGCAAGAGGACAAGGGGAAGCGAGACGCGCAGTCGAGCTACGGCTACGATTCCACCATCTCCGACTCCAAGCGGCGCAAGTCGACGACCATCTCTTTCCTCTGCGATCGCGACCCCGGCGCAACCCAAGCCAACGTCGCCTTTGTCGGAACAGACCCGGACGAGTGCGCCTACTTCTTCGAAGTCCGATCCAGCCACGCCTGCGCCCACGCCGAACCGCACAAGCCCGGCAGCGTCGGACCGGGAAGCATCTTCGGCCTGATCCTCCTCATCGCGGTGCTCGTCTACCTCCTGGGCGGCATCTTCTACAACCGAACCGTGGCCCACGCCCGTGGTTGGCGCCAGCTCCCCAACTACAGCCTCTGGGCCGGCATCTGGAGCTTCATTTGCGTGCGTCCCCTCCCTCTGAAGACGGAGAGGTACTTCCCCTGAGCCTGAGGTGACGTTGGGCTGACGGATATTGTGTTTTGGGCGAGCATAGGATATGTTTGTGATTCTCCTGGCCAACTGCTGTCGTGGCCTTCCCTCTCGACGAGGCTATCGCCACCTCAACTCGAGCCCGAGTCGAGGAGACAGAGACAGAGACGCCGAGAACCGGCTGATCGATCAACTGGACGAAGAGTGGGAGGATTAGAGGGACAAAGGTGTTGCTTGCCGGGGTGGATGTAAGCCCTGGGCAGAGGAGGGTGCTTCGATTTTGGGCTTGATTTTCTCGTCTTTGTGTTTACGGTTTCTTTTTCCTTTGGGGTTCATCTAGACGGGGTAAGGTGGGAGTTTGGTGGGATGCGATACCAAATACGCGGTACCTTGGACCGGCTCGGCGAGACGGTTCATCATGTCGACTACGAGGTCCATTTCATATGTACATATCTTGGGTTTAAAAAGAAAAAACAGTTTCCTTGCGGTTCGAACTAGCTGTGTTCATGCTCTTTCGTTAGTGAACCGAGGTAGACTGCCATTATGCTCTTCGAGTGAAAGGAGACTACACAGGAAAGCCAGAAGCACACGAGATGTAATCCAGTATTGGGGCAACGCCGACTACCTGTTTTCTGTTCATCCTCTTGCCTGGGCTCTTTGACGCAAATAAAAAGAAAATAAATTCCCCACCAGGGAAAATTGAGGCCAGAAACATCCCAAGCATGCAATACGTACGTGCATGTAGGTTGGCTGCATCTTGCTCGTCCAGGTCTGAGAGCCAGACCAACCCCCTCCCCCTCCACCTCCACCTCTTTCTCAAGCCACATTTGACGCAACTAGCCCTTCTCGGAGTCTCTGGCAGAAGAGGAGGAGGGGGGGAGGGGGGGAGGGGTGGTCTTCTTATATATGTGGACGGATGAGCATGGTTGGGTGTCGTCTCGTCTCGTCTCGTAGAGGAGTCGTCGTCATTGTTCGTGCGTCTGACCCCGTCTGGGATCAACCCGGTTGATCGGGTTCTCTTGTCGAGCTGAAAAGAATGGCAGTCCTGCAGGTTGGCGAGCGGGATCAACCACGCGATGCAACGGTGACGACGAACCGAGGCAGAGATGATTTGACCGCTTCTTATACGCTGAAGGGGGGGTTAGAACTTGGGTCGTGTGGGAACCCGTGAAGCAGCAAGGCAAACATCAAGTCCAAGAGGAGACTGGTGCTGACGGGCTTTTTTTCGGTTCTCTTGCTTGTGTCTCTTGTTCCCTGGTCAAGCCACACGCAACGCAACGCAACGGGAACGAAAACGAAGAAAAAAGACTCGTTGGATGATGGGTCTTGGAACGAGGTACCGTCCAACCCGGCACCCGGGATCCCGAGACCCCGGATGGTGGGAATCGAGATCGACTTTGCGATCACCGCGAGCCTATCTCGATGGTACACTGACACTGGCTGCCGGTTCGTTCCGCGGAGTAGGTTATCGTATCCCACTTGGTTCATAAGGTCTGCTTCTGCGGCTGAGATCTGAGGTGACATGTCCCGTACGTATGTAACTATGATCTGCCGTCGGCCCATCTGTCAGTTCTCTTTGTCTGGTCTTTTTTCCAGGGGGGGAGCGGGGGGAGAGAGAGGGGTCTGGAACCGGGAAAGCAAGCAAACCTTGCAGGGCAAGTCAAAGTGTCTTCTTGTCTCCTCCTCTGACCTGGCCCCCTCCCCCCCCC
>JAMQMW010000100.1:0-19056 GCA_024115155.1 Thelonectria blattea | reverse complement strand
ATTAAGAAATATAATACCTTTTCTCTCTTTTATACTACTTAATATAATACTTTAGCCTCCCTATTAATAATACTATAGAGTAATCCCCAATCCTCTGCATTAGACGTTAGGAATTAATCCAGACCGTTACAAGGCAGAGGCAGGCGGAGGTTATTATCCTATCGCAGGCAGAGGTCATCGTTATCGGTAGAGGTCATTATTGCCAGTAGAGGTTATTATTTATTGCGGTCGCAATACGGTCTGAAGGGCCCTAGCGCCCCAAGGGGCCCTAGCGCATGTTATATAACTCTTGCGAACCTACGTGTAACGTGGAGGAAGGAAGGACCCTTCCAGTTTTCCGCCTGATGACGTTTTGTCACTTCCATTCCTCAAGGCATGTGACTTAGCACCGTAAACTCTGACTGTTTGTAGGTATTTAAAGAAACCCACCTTCCCTTCTGGAAGATTTTTCTATCCTTCACCACCACCACTGCTCGACTTCAACATCACGGCTTCCCACTTCTTCTGCTTCATCTGCATCCCCGCTTGCCCGCCATGCCGTCTCCCGCCGGTATCCGCGTCCTGGGGGTGGTTCCTCAAGCCGTCGGCCCTACGTCGCCCGAGAAGAAACGCAAAATCACCCCGTCTGCTGCCCTGTCAACTCCCAAGCGCTCGTTGATCTTGGCGTCTCACAGTGCGCCGTCCCTCCAAGTCGATAGTGACGGCCGTCTCTCCATGGCTCCATTCTTCGCCCCCAGGCCGTTGTTCCCCGGCGATATCGCCCGTGTTGCTCAAGAGTTCGCCCTCGATTCCGAACCATCATCGCCCGGCTGGCAGTCGAGACATATCTTACTCCCTTTCGACCTCCGAGATGAGAGCATCGACATTCTCCGGGTTAAGGAAATCCTGGATATTCTTCGCAAAATTTTCCCCGGCACCACTCAGATTGGCGATGGCCGATTTCGATCTTATCTCAACTTTACCGTCAAAGAGTTTCCCAAGGAGCCCTGGCCGCTCACAGTCGGCGGTGTGCCCATCACAATCGCCACCGCAACCGAAGGACGGGGTCCTCTCTTCCCGATGCAGCTTCGGAGATGGGGAAATTCTTCCATCTCTATTTGCCAGAATTTGGATGGGAGGGAAGGTACAGTCTCCGATAACGACTTACGGTCGGTGGCAGCCGAACTTTTCCGAGAAATTCGGACGCAGAGTCCCGATGTCCACCTCATCGAAGTCATGTTCGCAGCTGACCGACTCTTCTACGTCGTTCTCGGTAACGGAACAGATATGAACGTCGTCAGGACTCGGCTCCCTGGCAAGATTGCCAACTGCCACGCGGGATATATACTCGACCGCGAGCTCAACAGACCTAGTTGGGCCGATAGAAAAGCGCGACGAGACATTTTTCCTCAGCCTTCCCAGGGCATCGAGGACGACACGGCCTACAATGTGCTCAGACCTGGCGTCATGATTCGCAGCACCAAACACCTGACTCACGCCCATCCCGTACAGCTGAAGACAACATCAGGCGTCGTGGTCCGAAACCCTGCGGGTGATCACTTCATGACTGCTGCCTCCCATGGCATTGGAGAAGAGGAGACCGTCTTCCAGGGTCTCCCAGATAATCGGAAGAGACTTGTTGGCAAGGCCATTCATGAAATTTCCTTCACCGATGTAGCAATTGTCCAGCTAAACGACGACGTCCAATTTGTCAACGAACTATTCGAGAACGACGCGGGAATTGCAATCCGACCAACCAGACTCTTGGGTGAAAACGAGGACGACGAACTCAGCTTGAATAGCATGGTCTTCATCAACAGTGCCTTCACGGGTAACATGGAGGGGACCGTGGGTTATCAAGTCTGTCAAAATCGAGCACGATCCCCCTACCCATCCCACTGAAGATGATCTTTGGTACGTCATCTACGATTGGATCTTCGTTGGCCAGGTGGAGGGTGTCGAAGATTTACATGGTCCTCACGTTCCTCCTGACGGGACATGCGGGTCTGTTATCCTGGACGAGGAGAATCGAGCTGTCGGCTTCTTCCTATACTACATCAGCAAAGGGCATTGGGCCGGGTTCTGCGCTTCAATCAGTGCGAGTGAAGTGGTCAAGGCAGGATATCGTTTGGCGTAAAGGATGAGGGAGCAGGATGCATGACGGTTGCCGCCTCCTGGTACCCCGGGAAGGTCCAGCACACCAAGGCGTCGCCAAGTCCGTCCCCGTCCCCGTCGCCTGCGAGCCGAAGCCCGGCTGTGAGTTCGCTGCTGTGTCGCTGCTCTTCCCTGGCTAACCCGTCATAGCCGCCTCCAACAAGTGCGCCCGCTGCATCAAGGGCCAGAAGCCCTGCGAGGCTGTGAGTCGTTCGTTCTTCGCTTCGCCTTCCCAGCTAACCCATTGGTAGCTCGCCCGTTCCGTCCTCGCCTACCTTCCGGCACCTCGGGGTTTCGTAGGTCCGGGCAACCGACAGCTCGGAGGGGTTCGGGCACCAAGGAAGAATGGGTTTTCAAGCAAACTAGACTAGAACACTATTACATTGGGTTTCACTCTTTAATGGTTGATTATTCTGCAGTGTTTGTGATTGCGTTTGTATCAAGAAGCGGTTAACTTAGCCACGACAGGCCCCCTTCAGATCCCCTCCATGTCGCGTTCGCTGAGCTCTCTTCACCAACGATAAAGAGTGGTACGTCGAGACCGGTTTCGGGAACAGGCCCGTATAGCGCACCGGCAAGGTCAAGACTGCCGAGAACACGGTCATCGTTGAAAGCAACAAGAGCGGAGGTGGCGTCGCCGAGAGAGTGGCCGTAAACAAATACCTTGCTCGTGTCGAATCTTCCGCCGAAGCCGTCACGTACATGTAGATTTGACGCCTTCAAAATTTGATCGGTGAGGAATGATACATCTTGGCTTCGGACCTGTTGACTCTTAGTACTACATGGTGTTCGATGACCCCAATCTGGGCGCCATGCAGCCCCTGTGGGCTCTACTATGGTTCGCAAAGGTATTCACCCAGTCGAAGAGAACCTCGGCTGATGGTGCTGGGTCCCCTAGGATAGGTGGGTTCGAGATCGCTTCCGGGAGAGTGGTCGGGCGAGGGTGGTGATGAGGCTAGGTTAGGAGTGTCCGTTTCTCGAGGAGGCGAGCATAGTGGAGGGGATTCTAGCGCATCTGAACCAAGCGGCGAGTAGCTCCATCTCTCACGCCATTCGCGGACTCGTTCGTATGACCGAGCGAGCTCAAGGGTCAGCTTCCGATCGGTCCCAATGACTTCCTGTACTGGCTTCAGGGCGGAATGAAACTCGGCCTGTGATGCAGTCGGAGGCCTTCGTGCTGATCGCGAGAGGAGGAAGGTGGTGGATCGGCTTCCGGGCGTGGGATAGGAATCCTTACTCGTAAGGACTGTCTTCCTCCGGACGGGAAATCGTTTGAAAGGTGAACCTCGTGATCGAAACGAATCGTCGCCGGCTCCGTATTACAGTCATGCCGCTATATCAATTCCCTTAATCTAATACGCCCTAGCACTATTAAACCGCCTTTACATCTTGCTAGTTCGGTCATGCTTCCAGCCTGGCATATCAGCCAGATCCTTTGCATGAGCAGCACGACCTGACTTCAGAGCATCACCGCCAGGCCTCCACCTCCAAGCATAGGCCAGATCATGGGAGAGAGTTCCTTCCATCAGCGCGACCACATGCTTTCCAATGTTGGGCAGAAACTTGAAACTGTGTCTGGAGGAACTGTCAGTGGAATGATGCTTTGTGGAGGTTTCATTTAATAGCCTACCCGCTGTCTCCTGTTGCCAGGACGAAGTTCTTCCACCTGGGGTGCTCGCAAATCAACAGGTTAGCGTCGGCAGTATCTGTGCACCAGCACATGGCCCGGTTCAGCAGTTGTCGGTCCTTGAAGCGTGGCAGGAATCTGGCGACGGCCTCGCGGATGGTTGCTTCGGAAGCGTCGGGGTAGGTATCCGTGGGATGCTGGGAGTGAGCTCGAGGAACGGAAATTTGCTTAGCAACACCGGAACCAAAGGGTTTATGCGAAATAAAGCGAGTGAAGCCGGGGAACTCATCGCACATCTTGATGATGTCGTCCCTGGAGGTACAGTCAATATATTTTCGATTCGGCCGTTGGATTGAAGCAAGTCTCTTACTCGGTTGGCTCAAAGAAGAAGCCGTATTCACCGTCGTAAATCACGGGCGTGTTCTTGAACTCGGCAGCCTCTTCGGGCGTGAGTTGGATGTGAGCGAAAACCCAGGCCTAAACTAATCCATTAGCGAGGAACGTCCAAGCCACCGTTGTGCAACAGATTACATGTACTGACCTTGGAAACACATTGGCCCTCGAGATCAACCAAAACCGGGCTCCAAGCGCCGGTGGCAAGAACCACCTTGTCGGCATAGTAATCTGTGCCGTCTAGTGTTTGGACGCCAGTGCATGTCTTTCCATCTTCAGACAAGAGAGGTCGAGCAAAGGTCCCAGCACCGTGTTCTATGTTAACATGGGATGCCCCATAAACATCAGGAATTCGGGGCATACATACCGGCCAAATCCAAACTTGACGCCCTGGTCCCGAAGGAACTCTCCGATAGCATTGATGGCCTTGGCTGCAGCAAGCCAGCCGCCATCCTGACCATGGAGGCCCTTCCATCCCTGGTTTGCGTAAGCGTCGCTCTGCCGCCTTTTGACGGATGTGAAATTACCTTGAGTTGCTCTCGCGTGAAAGCCGGCATCTTGGCCAGAATCTCATCCTCGTTATCCAGCCATACATTCGTCTTCTCCAGGTCGCTCTTTGCGTTGATTAGATTCCGACGAGCCCGTCGCAGACCCACGATGCCCTTCTCCGACGAGGAGCACCTGATCTCGAGGTGTGTAAGTATGGGACTGACATGATGGTGACAACAAAGCCGGTTTAACGACTGACCACGCCAACATTGTGGAAGTAGGGCCTGAACAAAGGATCATTCTTCCACATATCGAGAGCCTCTAGGGACAGCTGCAAATCCGGCTTGTTTTGGATGCGGATGCTCATGATCTTGTTGAGGTCGTGGCCGGCAGATTGAGACGAAGGAATTGGATACACGTCCAAGACGGTGATGTTGGCAGGGTTGTATCCGGAGCGAATGAGATGCAGAGCCGTTGAAGAACCCATTGTGCCGCCTCCTCCAACAACGACAATCTTGGTGTTTGCGCGTGGAACAGCCATGGTCTCGAATCGGCCTGGCCGTGTTATCGTGGTACTTTGGGAGACTTGGGTGATGCAGAAGGAAGAGTAGAATTGACATGCGGAGCAGACAGTTCGGCAGTTGTCACCTCACCAACATGACTACACATAGATTTTGGTAATCACGTGTATGGCACCATCTTTTTCCACTGCCTACTTAATTATGGAAGGTCGACGCGGTCTTTGGTGCCACGAGTATCCGGGGACCGGCTCGGTACATAGGACCGATGGTATCCAGTAATCGGGTTCGGACTTATCTCCAAACATCGATTCAAGTTCCCTGCTGTCAGACTCCTGGCACTGCACGAATCACTACTCATTGGCTGGGGTTCGTGAACCGGCATCTCAGACCCTCTTTCATGGACTTGGACGCATATATGGGGAAGGTCGATACGATCCTGATCCGGCTAGGTCAGAATCGGCTCCGGCAATCGGTATCCGGTTGTTATTGGTGGACCGATCCCTGGTCTCCTCCGCCACGGCTGTCTGCTAACACTGGTATCATCCGAAGACCATCGAGGCGGCTATGGCCGTTGAAATCGGCTGATAATAAAGGCTAAATCATCGTCGACATCGGAATTGGTGAGTCAAGTTGCTTCTGTCAAAGGGATCTTTGGCGGCACATGCCCCAAAGTCAAGCCATACTACATAGTGAAAGAGCCCATCGGATCTGGAGGACTGACGTTTAAAAGGTGCCGTTTGAGCCGCTGCTGTCCGGTTCTTCTTGAAAGTTCAAATACCTTCACGCTCATCAACCCAAAACACTACCAGCTATCGCAATCACAGCTGTTCGCTCAAGCCATGTGTGTGGGCCTCCATAATGTGGACGATTGCATTTCAACGACTTTATTAATCTCTCGCCATCACCACAAACAGCTACAACTAATCTCAACGAACTAAGGGATAACCTTCTGTTTAGATCCCATTTGGTGGAATCCGTCACGGAACTTCGACTCCATGAGGAGCTGATGGGGCTTCGCCGACTAGGTGGTGTAGATGAATGTCTTTTGCTCAAAGTCAGTTCGGTCGGCAAACGAATCCACCAAGTCACGATCCACGTCCTGTTCCTCGGCCGGAGCAGCTGCACTCCTACGGTTCTGTGCGAACGAGATGGCCCAGTAGAGTCCCATCAGGCCAGCACAGATACAGTAGCAAGCCAGCATAGCGACGAAGCCTCCAGTGTAGGCCGGGGCTTGAGATTCCCGGAAGGTCTGGGGCCCAATAAGGTTTCCAACGGCGTAGCCAATATAGAGAAGACCATACTGCACGCTCTTGGTGCTACCAGCCGTGTTGGCCTAAGCCAGCGAAATGCCAACAACGTATGGGCCAAAGTAAGTGTAGAGCTGAGATAAATATTGGTCAGCCACTTGTAGGGAGTCTATATCGGCATTAAGAACTTACTATGTAAACACCTAGCATCTGAGGACCAATATTATGTCGCGGAATCGTGTAGATCATGATTGCGCCAGCAATGGGGATAATGCATGCCAGCATGCTGGCGAGACAACGACGGTTGTGCCACTTTCCTGCCACCCAGGACCAGAAAAAGGTCGTGAGGGTGAATGCGACATCAGTCGGCATGTTGAGGAGCGACGTCTCCTGGTCCGTGAATCCGAGGTTGTTGATAATGATGCTGCTAAAAGTCTAGAGTCCTCCGTTGGGAATGTTGATGGAGATGTTGAAGCAGAACAAGATCCACGTCCTGGGATCATGGAGAGCTTCACGAGCCTGGTACCACTTCCATTGCCTGTTGGCAATACCAGTCTGGTTCTCGGCGAGGCGCTGGGCGATGTGGTATTTTTGTCGATCGTCCAGGAATTTGGCGTTCATAGGGGTGTCGGGGAGGTACCAAAGAACGAAAAGGGACCAAGCGAACGAGATGGAGCCTGTTGATCAAGTCAGAAAGACGCCACGAGTTGAACCCCGGAGAAAGCGTACCGTTGACGATAAAAATGTATTGCCAGACACTGAGAGGCGCGCTGGCTGGAATGTGGCTGAGCGCCCACGACAGAAAGCCGTTGTGGATGGAACTTGCGGATGCAAACACGAGGGCATTGCGAGAGGGCTGTTCAGACTTCTTATAGAAACCAGCAATGATGATGGAAATGGAGGGAACAATAATGGCCTCGAGGGCACCTGGGCGCTTTCCTTAGTCTTGTTCGGCCCGGTCCATGGCATCGGACTTACCCATGAGGAATCGCAGGGCCATCAGTCCGCCCTAGTTGTGAGTGGCGGGCGTGACGAGTGCAATGGCGGACCAGCAAAGAGAGCAGCAAGCCACGTACTTGGCCGTGGGCAGTCTGTGGACCAGGTACATGGATGGCCACATACCAACAACGGCACCAATGGCCAAGATGGAACCGGCCCAAGAATACTCCTGGCCTTTGAGGTTGAGATCTTCCTTCAGGCCGTAGA
This sequence comes from Thelonectria blattea, assembly GCA_024115155.1. Classification (NCBI taxonomy): domain Eukaryota; kingdom Fungi; phylum Ascomycota; class Sordariomycetes; order Hypocreales; family Nectriaceae; genus Thelonectria; species Thelonectria blattea. The sequence continues at coordinate 11,440 of JAMQMW010000100.1, read as the reverse complement.
TGGCAGCATTTCTCAGAGCGACTTTGTCGACGGCACCGAGATTGGCCGTCATGAAGAGCTGAATTCACCCAGGTTAGCCTTGTGAACGGAGTGTAGGGTTCGGAACGTTTCAACGTGCCATTGGCAGCAGAATCCAATCCATCTTGCGCAACGTCTTCTTCTCCTCCTCGGGGGTCAGCGGGGGCAAGTCGGCGCAGCGAGAAAGCCACTGTGCAGCCTCGTCCATGTATTCGGAGACGCCTTGCTTAGCGCTCTCGTTTGCCTCGAGGGCAACGGGCGTCACGTCTTCCTTCTTCGGCTCCGACATTGTGAGGAAGAAAACCTTGACCGCGTGGAAAGCGAACCAGAAGGGGTAGTTGTCAGAGGCAGGAACGAGATGTGGTGGGACATCAGCAGTGCGCGGTGAGGCAACGTTGAGGGTGTTCGTCAACGTCGTCGAGGTACTTATAGATCGATGTCGCTCAGGAGTTTCAAGCTCGGCCGATGCAAGACCTGTAGCTGAATCGCGCAGGCTCCCTGCCCAGTTCTTATCATTGGATGGGCCTACGCCCGCTCTAACCTCAAGGGGGCATCCCCGCGCTGTCGGAGAACAGAGAATAATACTACTGTAGCAACGCTTACTCACCTTATCATAGAACCAATCTTGCCACTAATGTTGACCCATTCTGAAGTCATGGTCATTGAAGACACCATGTTGAAGAAGGTGATTCCGATCAAGGCTTCACGATCATGACACTATGCCTGCCACCAGCAGACAGGGAGACAGACCAGGGCCTCTGGGGGCCTCTGGGGCCCCATGGGCTCATGCATGGCAACCACACAGACCGGGTAGCGGCGTTATGAGAAGGTTTACTATTTGGTAATGGAAATCAAAAAGGGCCCAGACGACGGCGAGGCATCCGGCGTTATACTAAGCGGCATCATCTACAGAGTATACATAGGATTCTTAGATTCTAGAACCCTGAAGACGCCGGATCGCGGCCTGGTCTGCTTGGATGTCCCTTCCCAGATCAAACGGCGTGAGCATCTCGTATGCAGTGGCGGTCACGCGGGCCGTATCGCCATAGCGAGCACCTCCCACGCCGTATTGGTAAACACCTGGCTCGACGCCAATAATGTCGCCCTCTTGGAGCACAGTCTGCTCGCCCTCCATGATGCGGAATCCAACGCCACCGCAGCCGATAGAACGACCCGTTCCGTGCTGCATGCCCTCTGTGAATCCGTGACATGCAATGACCTCCGCTGCGGCAGCGTGAACCTCACCTGCCGTTACTCCTGCGCGAACCATCTTCCACGCCGCTGTTGAAGCCTCACGCGCGGCGTTGACTACCTTGAGAACATCTTCAGGCAGCCCCTTGGGGCCCACCGCAACAGGACGGTCGAAGCACATGTCGTGTCCAAGCAGCGTAGGGGTGCAGCAGCAGGTCTGAACGAGCTCTCCGTCCTTCATGACGCGGTTCGAGGCCACGGAGTGGGCATGCGCTGAGCGGACGCGGCCGCTGCCAACGGCGGTGAAGCTGGAGCCGAGCGGCGAGTGGTTCTCTTCACCCTCGAGATATTTGGATGCCCGCTCTACGGCAGCAGCTTGCCACTCCGGGACACCAGGGGCAACGGCTTCCCGAGCTCCCTTGAACTTGTGGGCAGCGACGTCGGCACAGCTCCTGAGAATCTTGGTTTGTGCTGCATCGCCGTCGCGGCGAACTTCGCCGATGAAGCCAGAGGCGTCCACGATGCGTGCCGGTGCCAGCTTATTCTCGAGCAACTCGAGATTGGCAGCCGTGACGGTATTGGAATCGAGACCGATCGCAGTGGCCTTGGGAGCTACCTTTTGAATGTATGCGGCGAGGGCATCGCCAAATGATCGGTACATGCCCGGCTCTTCCCAATCACCCCATTCGGCCACCACCTCTTCGGTGCATTTCGTGCGGATGATGGGTGCTTCGATTCGGGGTGAGATGAAAGCAGGCGCAGCGTCTGGTCGTAGGACGAGCAAGATGGGCCTCACGTCCGGCAGGCCGTCGAGTCCAGTGAAGAAGCGGTGGTTCGCTGTGCCGTGAAGCACGAGGAGGTCCATTCCAGCCCCCTTGATTGCATTTTGCACGCGTGCGACCCGGCTGCGGATATCTGCTTGTGTCGGGAGGATTGATGGAGCCATTGTTTGGTATTCGACTTGGTTGCTCTGCGATATAAACCGAGGTTGGTGGAGAGATAGTCGGCAGGCAAAGGGTAATCAAAGTTTTCAAGGAACTGAAGCGCTGAGTTGTTCGGTAGTGGCTTGGGCCTCGTTCCATACTTATCTCTTCCTGCGGGCGCTTTTAAGAGAAAAAAACGCATCAAGAAAATAGAAGGTCGATACGCTCCGAAAGTCGGCTTATCGAGCATTTTACTCCGTTGTACGTAGTTTTCCTGCGATGCGCTCGACGACCAATCCAGCGGAGACACTATCACGCTTTTGACAGTTCTCTGGGAAAAGGAAGGTCGACCCGTCAATCTAATGAGGCAGGCTTGGCAGGGTCCGGAGGAACATCCGGTCAAGCAGAATTCTGGGGGATAGTTTGACACCCAGGATTGGCTGGTTTGGTCCGGAGACAGCGAGGAGTGGAGGACGGCAAGGACGGGCCAGATGTTGTCTATTAAGCTAGACTGATGTATCTGTTAAGCTAGACTGATGTAGCGATACGATTCATGACCCCACCGTCTGCCGCCTGATGACAGGAGACCCTTGGTAGTGAAGGCGTGTCTCACAGCGTCAATGGTTCGCCTGACGCTCCCCAGATTCTCCATCTTCTGCATACTAGCCAGTCGGTCCAGCACAAAACGCCTTTGCTCTTCATTTTCCAAGCTCGCGTTGCCGAGCACAAACAGAGGCGATAATAGAGTAGACATGTCTGGAAGCGTGGAGATCAGTTTGATCATGGATGATACGAGATACTTTTTGCATCCCCCATATAGCGGAATGCTCTCATCTTCGACATCCCACGTTGTGACGTCGAAAGATACAGAGGTGCTTGCCGAAAGGCTTTCGGATTTTGGCCTGAAATGACCAAGGCGCTTGGTGAGGTAGAGCAAGGCCGCGAGATGTTTGATTCGCGCCACCAACTTGAGGTCGTTTCTCCCCGCTGCGTCTTTGGGGAGCTTCTACCTTAGCGACAGTAGGGCTATGCCAATGTCGGAGGCCATGTTGGCGTATTGTTCAATTTCACGGGGCGTCAGGGACCGGCGCTCTAGTATCTATGGTCAACCTGTGTCAGAATATGCTTTGAGGTGACCGAGCCATTGAGAATTACCTTGTCTTTCTCAGACCCAAGGATCGAGATTCGGTTTATCAAGGTCATGAGACCACGCGAGCAGCCCATCAACATGTCGAACTGGTAAGCGGTCAGCATCAGCAGGGAGATGGAAGTCGCCATACTTCTTCTAGGTTTTCGCAGTCAGACCATAACTGGGGTTTCTCGTCTTCGGGCCAGATTTCGGATGCTGTACGGTTCATGATATGATGCGCCACGAAATACATTCTTAAGAATTTCCACAGATCGGATGCGCTGTTGGTCGTGCTGCAGTCAATGAGTTGCAAGCCAGCTCGAAGGTGAACCATCCATGACAGAGAGCAGTCATCTGATATCTATGTCCCAGGTCAATACGGTGCGGGCATGCAATACGGGTAGCGCACGCGCAGAGCGACGCACCTCTTGGAAACACAGCATCAAGATGGATGCGACCGTGGCGTCGTCATGCATCCCAGAAGATATTTCCTGTCGGATGCCCTGCAACGCCAAGTCCTTGTAGCGACAGACTTGTTCGGTGAATCGGTCTTCGCCGAGGAGGCATAGTTGATTCGCAGCAGCGGCCAGAAGCGCGTGTCGAAGGGTAATGGAGACAAAGCAAAGAGGGACCACGAGAGACGTATAGGGGTTGTGCAGTTCGCTGAGAGAGCAGGCCGGGCTGATACCGCGGATGAAGTAGTCGAAAAGGTAGCTCTCCGTGTCTGGAAAGGAGTGAAGGGGGTGGCGGACAATGGGACTCGTGGGCGTTGGCATCGAGGAGTTGGTAGAGCCGCTGCGACAAGACTGAAGCGACGGACGCCGTCGCAGTGCGCTGTCGGTGTCTTGGAAATCGTCGTTGCCCAAGTTTAGAAATACCCAGCGATTAGCATACTGGGCAAGAGGCACCCCTTGGAAGATGACTCCGTTGGTCGAATTGCGTGTGCGTGTGTTGGCGCCAGGCTTTTTTGACCAAACCCCTTATCGCGTAGAGTCAGCCAAGGGTTGCGTTGTAGAGAAATCAAGCAGCGGCAAGGAAATGAAGTAGGCAATGTACCTTCACGGCCGAAGCTGATGCCGCGCTGAATGGCATCCTCGCGAAAGACGAGTTTCAGCCCGCGCACGCATTCGAGATCGAGGCGCTGGCATCGCCTGCATCGGGGCAGTTCCTCGGAGCAACGGATGTGCTGCTCTGTCCAAAGACGGTCAGTAACGTGTCCATGACTTCAAAGCTGGCTGGCAGCATCTGATAAAGGCTTGTGTCCTTACATACCCTTGCACTTGGCGCACCCAGTTCGCTTGCGGGCTTCTTGTCTTCGGCGAGACATGATGCGAGATTGATGACATTTTTTCTGTACATGCAAGGAGATGGATTTCGAGAATGCGGGGAGATTACCGGGGGCCGCCTTAGTGGTCGAAAATAGTGATCTGTTCAAGTTGTCGCCGTTCAAGGCGTTAACAGATGATCAAGCAGCTTCGGTAGAGGAGATTGTCAAGGGGCTCCTTACTGATCTCAAGAGCGGCACCGACAGCATGATAGTGATCCAAGGCTATCCGGGCACCCTCTTATTGCCCAGCATGGCTTGTGGCTTGTGGCGCTGAAATAGAGAGTCGCAGCTGGGGCAGTTCACCCAATGGGCTTCTCCGCAACTTTTCAGCTCCGGGGTTCTGCGGAACGCCTAAACGGTGCGAAGGTTCAACAGATAACGCAACGACTGATTCTGCCTTGTGTTTAGTGGTTGCACATCAGGGCGGATGTCCATCCCTTTCCCCCTCTTCTACCCCCTCCCCTCCCCTTCTCCACCTCCAATCCTCCTGCAGCTATAATTCCAACACTTCTCTCGATCGCAATCAGGTCTCGTTCCAGCCCACTACTTCACAGCAAACGGACGCCATAAACATCAAAATCTGATTCCTTTTACTTTCCTTGACGATTCAAAGACCGGCTTACGTGTGAGTCGACGAGAGCGGAACCATGGATCTTCGTCTTGCCTGTTATGCCTCCTGGGCACTCGAAGTCGTCGCCTTCTCCCTCCTTACGGTCTGGGCCATCTTGAAAGAGATCGACGATGAATTTTCGGACCCCTTCTGGTTGGTTCCCGTACTACTCGTCGAGGCCTCGCTCTCCATGTACCTGTCTGTCAAGATCGGCACGGCCATCCACCGCCGGCGTCCGCATCTCTTCGCCTCGGCCGCCGAAACCGACCGCTTCCTCACGTCCACGAGAGACGGAGCCGCCTACATGGTGCTCGCGACGACGGTTTGGCTGCCACTACTGGCTTTTGGCTCGGTTGGTCTTTTCATGGCGTCGTTAATGGGGTTGTACGATGCTGGGGACCCGCCACACTGGGCTGAGGCATTGGTCTTGCTCTTTTGGATTGGATACCTCTCCTTCTTCGCTCACCTGCTCTATGTCTGGGTCGTGTCGATTCGTGTGGCAGTCTTTGGTCCTCGGGGGACACTCGAACTTGATTAATTGGAAATCTTGGCGCATGTAAACTATATTGAAAACGGGGAGACCCTCACTCTGGGCCGTTGATCAGTGATATATCAAACATGACGTGTGTAGATGAAATAAGTTTTAATAGCAAGGACGATCCTTTCCTCTGTTAAAGCCCTAGTGTTGTTCTGCTCTCGATCCCTTACAAGATTGATAAAATGCCAGTAAAGAATTGCCCAGGCCGCGCACCATGCCACCATCCGCCTTCAGGAAAACAACTCCGTTAATGTCCCTCGCACCATCCCATTCTCGCCTCCTTTGCTCTTCGCTCTCACGCCACCTTGTGTACTCCTCCGCACGAGGGTCGGGTGCCTGTGCTCCCTGTCGCTTCTCGACCATCCGATCCCACACTTCACGAGCCATCATCTCGTCCCAAAACTCGTCGCTGCTATAGGGCTCTGTCGGGCTGTCCGCGGACCCCTCGTCCTGCGACGGCTGTTGTCTCCCCTGGGACGGATGAAGGAATTGAAAATCCGGCTCTCGCTTCCGCTTCAGTCTCTTCGACGACGCGATGCGCGCCTTGCCGAACCTAGTCCGGGCGTGTCGGAAGAGAGTAGGGTTAAGGCGGCCGCAGAAGATGCGTTGTTCATAGCTTGATACTAGATGGTCCCAGGGTTGTCAGTGTGAAGAGCCAAAAGACGCTCCGGGATTTTATGTGCTTCTTACATGTCTTCGAATTTCCAGGGTATAGACAAGCATTCATTGCGAAGTTGACGCGTTCTCCGCGGAACCTCAACCCTGCTTCCACTACCAGCAGACGAATACCTGCCGCCTGCTGCGAGAGATCATGCTTTGTCCAGCTCCCCATTATGTACCCAAGGACATTGGGCGACTCCATGTTGGAGAGCTTGGCCTTTGCGAGAACATGACTGGGAACGGGGTGAAGGATATACGTCTTCCAATCCTGCCATGCAGTGGACACAAGTCCGTAGGAGTGCTCGCTCCCGGTCGTATCGAGGACAACTGCGCCCGATGGAATTCCATTCAAGAAGCCTTGGGTGAAGGAAAGTCCGAGGTCCTCTGGTTTGATGTTATCAGACGCCTATAGCGCAAGTCAGCCTTGGAAAAGCTACCCATGGGCCATCGCCTCCGACGCAAAATCGGACGTACCTTTTCTGACCGAACCAGATCCCAGACCGGAAGAACAGGTTTTGGCTCACTATGCAAAATCGCTTTCTGCATATGAAGGACCCCGTCGGAGAATTCCTGGTCACCCGAGAGACTGCCCTTGAGCATGTCAAGGTATGTCATTCCGCATCTGTAAGACCTTGACCCCTCAAAATGGTCGTAAGGAATCACCGGCACTGTCAATTTGATCGTCGGGTTTACTCCATTGTCGTCGTCTGTCCCGGATTCGTCACTGATGGCGCACTGCATCCTCGATATCTCGTCGTCTTGGTCGCGTTGCATGTTTCCCTTGTATACGAACGATTGTTTTGTCGGATAGTATGTTCCGTGCTGGCAGGTAGATGGTTGGTTTCCGTCTCTGTCATCCACCTGCGGGAACTTGAGAGCCATCCAGCTTGGGGTCTCGAAGTCGCCAACATTCAAGAACCGGTATACGTGAGTGTAGACTTCTCCGGCGTCCTAGGTTACAAAGTCAGCAATCGCTCCAGTCATTTGATATTGGGAGCTTACTTGACCATCTGCCATGGTAGCCTCAATCAACTCTTCCTCGAAGATCCAAAAAACATGCGACTTCCCATACATGTCATCCTTGCAAACTTCTTCATGAGGAGACGAGTTCTCGCTGAAAGGATTGCGCTTTTGACACATGGGGTGATGCGACTGCAAATCCAGCCCCAAGAGAATTCTCCAGTCTTTCGCTATGTCAAGCTTCCGCAAGAGGCACCATATCTCCGAGCGCTTCACTTGCTGTGTAACTTCGTTAAGTGCTTGCGAATCGCTCCGTCCCCTCCAGTCACTCAGACACTCGTTCGATATCTCCAGCTGAAGTCCTGCCTCCGGCGTTGCTGTGAGCTTGATTGGGGCTTTGGGGAAAAGATCTCCAGTGTGGGCTGGAGACGTTTCAATCTTTCCAATCGACATCGTGTACAGCCGGCTGTCCACCCAGTAGTAATCTCTCGCCGGGGTTCCATCCTGTGCCAACAATGCCTGGACAGAACAGGTAGCACGCAACTTCGAAAACACCTCCCTGCCAGTCGACGAATCTGTGGGAGTGATCCTACCGGGCACTGCCATGAATTCCTGGACCAGAACCTGAGCATGGTCGTACTTCCCATTTGCGAGACAAAAATCCACCAGGTCGTACATGAAGCCGTGTTCTTCATGCGTAGCCAGAGAGACGCGAGCTTTCCTCTTCAGTTGAACGAATTCGCCGAGGAGCTCCGTGATGAAGGACATGGAAGTGTCATGCCTCTCATCATAGAGAGCTCCACGGTCACGATATAGCTGCATCATGTCATCCACCACTTTGCTGTCGTCAAATTGGTGTGACAAACCGACGTCGATGAAGCTGTAGAATAGCCGTGGCGTCTCCCCATCAGGAGCCGAGCGGCCTTCGTTTCTGCTGTCCAGGAATGCGCGAACTATCGCCTCTCTCTGCGTCCAGGTAGTGTTCCAGCTGGGGTCCGAGTCAATACCTGGTCTTCCCATGCCATTGCAGCGGCCCCAGAGAAAGGCAACAGCCAAGGAGTTCCGCAGCGAGACAGTAACATGGCTGTCAAAATCGGGAATGGCCTCCAACTGAGAGAGCAGTCTCGTCCCGAACTTCATGGCTTCAGTCAGCATCAGGTTGTTCTTGACGCCGAGCCAATAGACCGTGACGCTGACAAATGCCTCGAGCAGTGCATGACGGTCCGTCGGAAGGTCCCGAGCCATTCCCTGCACGATCAGAAAAGCTGGGTTTATGCAGGTGTTTCCACACGTCTCCCACAGATCCGGATACTTGACGGACCCGTATATCCTGGACAGAACCCAGATGACGGGGTGATTGTCGCTGCCGCCGTGGGCGTACTTGAGCGTGGGAGCTGTGCGTTCGTTTTCTCTCCGCCACATGCGGCCGCATTCGATAATGGCTGCTTCGATTTGTCCCTGTCCGGTAAGGGTGAGTATGAGGGCCAGGTTATCCCTCTCCGTTGCCTGGTCAGCCTCGCTGATGCCAGTGTTGAGCCTGAAATATCTATCCCAGAAGGAGTCGATTGTGGGCTGCCAAGCAGCGACAAGCTGCGAGGCCATGATCGATAGCCGAGATGGTGCCGTTTGTTGTGCCGTCGTTCGGTCGAGCACAGGGACCGGCTGTTAGGCGTTATTATATTGAGTCTGATCTGAGGAATGAACAACCCGCGGTCACAGCAACGGCAATGCAGCGAGCGAAGAGCAGGATGAGACTTGTCACTTGTGCAGAAGGAAGCCTTGATGGACGTATGCGGGCAAAACGACCCGTGGACGCCTAAGGTCACTGCCTCAGACGCTAAACGGAACTGTCTCAGGCGCTAGGATTCGCTGGCGGCTGCTGTGGTGGCTGAGACCAATGGTGGATCGCACTGAAAGCGCGGAGCGGTGCGGCTGAGACGCATCTATTGGTGTGCTCGTATTCCATCCGCCTGGAACCTGTCGTGTCGTAGCGCGGAGTGCAGTGGTGCGGCTGAGACGAAATGGTGTGCTCGTATTCGATCTGCCTGGAGCAGAACGCATTCAGTGCTCTGGACAGTCCCCTAAATGTGAAGCCTGTCTACTGTGCCCAAATTTGGTAAAACTAACGGATTTATGGATTGGGAGATTCTTCAATACCCCCAGCCCGTGTTTGAAAGCGTCACTGTTGTCTAGAGAGTCTTATTCTACACGAAAACCTTGGTGTGGCAGTGTCGTTTTTCTCAGCGAAGGGAAGTTCATCCGAAACTTTCGCAACATATTAATGCTTAAGTTTCTATCTCCCGGCTAACCACCTGGTCATAGAGATGCTCCGTAGTTAATCATGTCTGAGCAACGATCTGATGCGCTGCTCGCTGCTGCTGGGATAGGAGGCATATACTACCCACACGATAGACACTCCTCTATTGCGAAGAAGTTCCTATCCTTGAGACGTCTCCTCCTCTTTCTCTTCACGAGCCATCCCTTCTAGAATCTCTTTATACTGCTCACTCGTCTGAGTGGTGTCGCACTCGCCCTTGGCGGACTCAGGCTCCCGCGATGCGGTCGTCCACAACCCGCCATCCTTTCGCAAGCCCACGAAAAACACGGGAACCAGAGTGAAGAAGCGCACCCAATAGTTAAGGATTGTGTCGGTGATATAGAAGTACTCGCTGGTGAGAAGGTAAATGTCGTCGTCTAGACCTAGGATGGTCATTACAAGATGTCGGGCCGGGTTAATTAGGTTCAGAATCGTCGCGACCAGGAAGATCATTGCAGACTATCGTGGTATCAGTCAGTATTGCTGCATTGTCTTAAGAGATAAAGTTGGCGAGCAATCAATGTTTGGGCAAAGAGGAAACACTTACACCAAGAAGTAGGGGCTTGTCCCTGGCCTTGCGAACCACGAAGGTCGCATAGGCAAACAAGAGTAGCGACGCGATCGACCACACCACCAGCAGTGGCGTATCCCATGTTTCCAATTCTTCAAAGTCGTTCAAAACGCGTTGTACGTTGTCCTCGTTTAGACGAAGGATCTTTGACCATGCAGAATAGCCCTTGAAATAGGCAGCAATAGTGAGGTAGAGAACCGCGGCGGAGGGTACGAGGGTGGTGTACCGCACGATAAGGTGAGCGCTTGACCGCTTGCCTATGAGGCATAGCAGGAAGCCATTTCCAAGTTCGAACAGTGTCAGGATTAGGAAGACATCGGTGATGTCCAGCAACGTCGTGGACAGGGTGTCGAGGCGCGTGCTGAGGTCGTTCAGGTGGGCAGGGAAATCGTCCCAGGCGCGAGACGCAGGCGCCTTAAGTACCGCAATTGTGAGGGCGAGATGAGCGAACTGAGATATCAGCGTGCTATAAAGCTTGTTAAGCTGAGTCCTACTTGCTCAGGGAAGGAGTTAACGCACAGGATGGCCAGCGGAAAAGCAACATTCATATAGGTGAATGCAACTCGTGCTGGATCATTCTCGCAACGGACCCGGTATAAGCTGGTAATCCACAGAATGAGAAGAGGTAGGGTGACGATGCCAACGAGAACTGCGGAGATTTCGCTGTAGAACAAATGCCTTTCGACCTCTTGTTCGAAATCCATCTCGAGAGGCGTGCTTCGAAATGAGCGATCCTGAGAGATAGTTCAATGTGTTAACACAGGTTTGTGTATCTGGGCAAAGAATGAAGGAAAGCAATGCAGGTTGATCCCATCCTGCCAAGCTCCGGGTGGCTCCGCTGTTTATCGAGTCTGGTAGCAACTAGCATCGGGCTTGGATGGTTGTGCGATGTGGCAGGGCCAAATACGAAGTGTTTCGGGTCTCAGCCGTGGCGTCCAATGAACGAGCACACAACAAGCCGAGTAAATGCAGCAGAACGAAAGTGGCCAAGCGAATACAGTCACAGGCACCTCGCCCGAAAGCCTTTCCGTCCCAACCCGGAGGTGTTAACGCCACCTCCGCTTTCTCGCGCTAACTTCCCTAAGTTGCTAACCAGGGCAAAGACGATAAATCGCTGAGAATAAATTTGTTAGGTAGAGAGGTAGTAGGGTAAATAGTTCCTAGTGGCTTCTCTATAGTGTTATATATATATATAT
>JAMQMW010000990.1:53096-75903 GCA_024115155.1 Thelonectria blattea | reverse complement strand
GGAACACGAACGGAAGTTGGCAGTGTCAATAAGCCACTTGTTGAAAAGAATGGTCATGTTGGAGAAGAAGATCCAACTCCTGAAGGCGCAAGAAGCCATGATTAGTATATTCGCCCATTTGTCGTGTTGAAGCCATCGAGTTGTGAGTTGCGAACGTACAAGATGTAGGCTGAGGCGTGGAGCCTTGGTCCTCTCGATGGTGAAGGCGAGCGCGCATATCTCTCCAACTTTTCTGCGTCCACGTCGGATTGAGGGATGGGCTCAGAGGTAGCCCTGGCCTCTTCGAGATCGCCCGTGACGGCCATGATGCGCTGCGGAGGTGGGAAAACCTCTCTCGATTCCGTGGCGGGGAGGTTTTGTCTGTATACCGGGCAAGCAAACTTGGATAATAACTAGTGGCTGAAGGAAGAAGGCGCAAACAAGCAAAACAAGACAGAGAGAATGGCAAGCTTGCGGGTAGTTGCTGTTGATGCAATCTGGAGAAGGGATGCGATGGAACTGGAGAGGAGGAAGGAAGGAGGGAGAACCAAAGAAGAATGCAAGAGAGAGGAAGAGAGAAAACAAGAGTCGGCTGTGGTGGTGGGAGTTGTGGAGAGATGAATGATGAAGGTGTGATGTGATTGACGTAGGAGGTACCTCTCTCGTAGTCTGCTTGCCCAGGTGCTTTGCCCGCTTAGTTAAGTAGGTAAGTTGGAAAGAAACTGGAACTGGCAGGAAGCAAGAGCCGTGTGCCGGAGAGGCAGGTCCGTCCGGGACTCCCTGACGGGGTTATTCTGTCGGCTCCTGCCCGCCCCATCACATGAAATCAATCCATTCGTCTGAGCCCTGAAGCAATAATTTATTTTCATGTACTCCCCAGGTACCTTTGTCCCGCCTCGCGCCTTCCACTTCCCGCCTGCAGTCATGTTTCTGAACGTCGCACCAACCAAACGTTACCTCGAATCTATCATCAACATTGGAAGGCCCGCTCTGAAGGCCGCCCACGGAGACCAAAGAGACCACAACCCGCAAACCCAACATCTTACAGCGCCCGCACTGCGCTGCGTTGCTCTGCAGCTTCGAATCTATTCGCCCTGAGCATCTCCCTGATCAACACGCTCCGACGCAAGCGGTTGAACAGGCCCTTCCTTCCTCCCCATCCTCCACCGACTTGGGCTCAGCCTTAAGCTTCTGCTCCACTGACAACAAACCACAGGAGCCAACAAGTCACAACGCCCAACAACAGCCCATTTGCTGAAGCATTAGGTACCTGGTGCCCGCGAGAAGTGAGCGTGTGCGAGATGGTCAGAGGCTTCAACAGGTACTGATTGCAGAGCGAGCACGTCACCAAACTGGCTGAGCACTTGTACCAAAACCACCACCACGTCTCCCACGTCTCCCACGCCTCCCACGAGGCTTCAACGAGCAAAGTCATTGGAAAGCCGCACCAGCCATGGAACCGCAGAAGTGGCTCCCCATCTTGTGCTCAGCCACCGGGCGACAACCCATCAAGAGCTTGGCCCCCCGTAGCCACGGACGAACCCTGACAAAAACGACATGTTCCAGAACGCAATCACAAATTAATAGCCCACTGTACCGGCCACGCCCGCCAAGCAGGGTCCTTTGGGAGCACCCTGCTGCCTGTTGCGACCTCTCCCACTTCCCCTTACAGCATTCGCCGAGCCATCATTTTCAGTGGCATTGGCGACGCGTCGAGCATTGATGAGCCATGCAGACAGATTATACCGCCCAACCAACAAACAACAAGTGCCAATTCGTACGGGCCTGTCCGAGTCGAGAACCAGCAATCTCTCCTTCGTATCAAAGTCCCTGGGGCCATTCCCTTTGGCAGCCGCTAGGCCGCAACTCGGCAATGCGCCAAGCATATACTGTTGCACCGCGTCCAGGAGACGACGGTGTGGAAAGGAGAGGGAGAGGAGGCATCGTGAGATATGAGATTGAGGTTGGGGGAAGCATTGCCCACCTCAGCTGCCGACTCGCCGAAGGCTCTGTGGACCCCCAGATGGCGACATCTCCACAAGCAAAAGTCAAGCTTCCCGATGGCTCCAGGGGCCTGGGATGCTGAAGACCCCTTGGTTTACGAGCTGACCACTCATAGGCCTGGTAAAGACGTGTCCAGCCACTCACGGCTTGATTGTGACGTTTCCAGCCGGCAAAGATTCAAAGAGCGGCCCCGTTCAGAACCCGCCGCATCTAGACCTCTGCGTCTTCACAGCGAAATCCGGCACCATATCCGTCCAACCTTTCAAGGGGGACGGAATAAGACTCACGGGGCTCCCCTGCCGCTCAATCTTGGCAATGGTTGACGGCTGGGGCCCTGGCCAGCGAAAGCTCGTGTGGATAATACGACGGCCTCTTTTTTCGCCTTCGAGAATGCATGATTCCGCTGGCAATTCGTTCGTCAATGGCATGTCCAAACTACGAAGCGCGAACAAGTCGATAAAGGGGAGGGAGTTGTCTCGCCCCTTGTCTCTGTCGTTATGCACTTTTTTTTTTGTCTCGTACTTTTTTCTGTCTAGGTGTTTCTCGTGTTTTAATTCTTCTGAGACGTTCTAACAGTTGATGCAGATTTTCTTTGGTAACAGTTTCATTTACCCACTTCCCGTTGCTTCCCAACGGCGAATGATGCCGAACAGTCGACTATCCATGCCTTGATTCCGTCTAGGATCACGTCTCTTCCGTACCGTCGGCCAGCGCTTGGGTAACAAGACGGATAGGCAGCGCAAGATCGACATTGCTACTGTACGGATACCATGACGCTTGGGTCGGCAGCACGAACAGAAACGTGCCCAATCTTTTCTCTCGGGAATTGCCCATCTCGCGTCGAGATTGACACCAAACTCAATAGCCGGTGCATGCCCTTGGACAGACATGCACAAAAACGGGAGAAAAATGTGAGACGCTCGAGATTGCAGAACAGTAGCCTTGTTGGCTCCTTTCGTGGACAACAACAAGCAAGCAAGCAAATGCCTGTGCCAGCGCAAAGAGAAAATGGTCCCCTCACGGCCCGGATGACGATACGAGAAAGCCAACAGTCTGTCGCTCAGTGGGGCGCCTGTGTTTCATGATGGCTTTTTTTGTCACCCTCCCTCTCTCACACGGCCTCTCCATCTCGGCTGTGGTGCCAAGCCACAGTCGATTCATTCGTCTCGATAGGGAGGAGGCCCCAAGCTCGTATCACGTCTCGGCCCATGGCAAAGACTCGGGCGGGGTGGCTTTCGAAGCTCCCGCATGCAGGGCACCTTTGTATCGTGGGCGTGCGGGCACCCGGCAAGCACGGCTTCACAGACCAATGTCTTGGGTTTGTATCTGCAGAATACTGTAGAGCACCAAGGAGCAAACATCTCTCTAGCAAAGTGGCAGGCGCTGTATTATTCTTTCCCCGTGACACCCTATCCGAAACCCTTCTCCAATAAAGACACCCTGTGCTTCCCTCCACCAACGCCGTCGCTAAATAATCTATGTATGTACTCGGACTAATGTATGCAAGTTGGAGCCAAGCTTTGCAAGAATCCAAACCACCCTCGGCACTTGTCATGGACAGAGCCAAGAGCAGGAAATTGGACAATGGAGCGGACGGGGAAAGTGAGCTACGTCCAGGACACCCACGTGCCGAATGTCCCCCCTTTCCCTTTCCATAACAGAACTGTTGCACACGTTTGTTCGTTCGTGTGGCGAACCCGTGCGTCTGTTCGTCCTGTGTCTGTGTCCCCTCCAACTCTTCCTCAACGCTCGCTGGCACTCCCATCACTCTAGCTGGGCGTCGTTTCAGCCGTGGGCTCGGTCGCCGTCTCTGCTGAAGCGCCTTCTTCTTCGTCGATGGCATCATCCACTTCCTCCTCGACGGGCCACGACCCTTGGCCCAGTCCTCCTGTGTCGTCTGGCCTGGGCGTTTGTGCCGTTGTATCCGACCCGTCGACCCCTTCGCATGCATCCTGCATGCCGTCATCCGCGTCCTCAGACGCGAGGACCGTATTCGGGTCCACGCAGTCGTAGAACAGCATAAAGACCCCCGGCGAGAGGTTCAGCACCGTCTCCTCGTCCGCCTTGGTCACGTTCTGGTCGCTGAGCCTCCACCAATCCGTTGGGACTTCTGTCGTCGGCTCGTCCTCTTCCTTATTGGCAACGGCTTCCATGACGTCGCTCTCCGAAGCCGACTCTGCGTCTGGCTCGCTGTTCTGCTCGCCGGGTTCCAGCGACGAGGCCTCCTTTTCAGGGCTGTTCTGGGGAGGGGGGTTGTGTCGAAGGTGTTTCCGGTAGCAGATGTAATGGCCGTTCTCGTGGTGCCCGTAGTGTGTGACCACGGCGCGGAGCTCGTAGATTGGTCCCGTCAGCCGGGACGGATCCAAGTCGCCCGCGATCATCGACTTGCGCGGATCCGAGAGCCATTGCTCTTCCGCTTCTGCCTCTGGGATGCCGGCTACGTCTGCTCCTGCGCTACCGAGACACCAGGGACCGAGGTCGAGGAACTTTGGAAAGTTGACTGGTGCCGAGTTCTTCATCATATTGAACGTCGACGTGTCGAAGACGGATCTATTCATGTGAATTGCCAAGCTCTGCGGTGGCCGAGCCACCACGATCTGCTTTGTTTTCGTCGTGGTGACCTTGCCGGCTTGAGTGATCTTGCACTTCTCAGTCAAGGTCTTGTCGTCAAAGCCGTCTTCTTCAAGCGCAAGCTCTACCGACTCGAGTCTTCGCGAGGGCTCTGCGAGTTGCGCTTCGGGAGCGGAACCCTCGCGCATTCTCTCGACGAGTTTTGCCAATAGCCTCTGGGCCTTGAGAAGGGTGCACTTTGCGCATTCCACGTTCTCGACGGATTCGATGTTGGTGTAAGCATCCAATCGTTCGTATAAGTCGTGCTGATTCTTGTTCAGGCCCAGGCTAAGCGTCAAGCAGGTGAATGGGATCATGGACAGACCGTCCGAATGACCGCACTGAACGCATGCGACACGTTGCGCCAAGAGGCCTTCCAACGGATTTCGAGGGAGCTTTGTATCTGAGGATCCAGGGCTCGGTATGCTTTGGTAGCCGCTGTCGTCACTGTGCTGGCTGGCCGTGGTATCGTCTTTGACCAGGCTGGTTTCGAACCCGGGGAGTTGTTGCGTGTTCTTGGTTGCCCTGGCCACGCTCTTGTCAACGTCGTCGAGTATTTTGGAGAAGTATTCTTGTGCGTCTTGTTGTGTCCAGGTGCTCATCGACTTGAGCACCCCGGGCGTCCAAAGTGTTCTCCCGTTGTTCGAAATATTATTGAGGTCGGAGATGAGGGCTCGTAATGTTTGCGCCACGTCTTGATCGTCGTTTTCGGCGTCGAGTTCTTGCAGGTGGGCGGAGAGGTATTCGGGAAGATGTTTGAGGGAAGCTAAACCCTGAAGAATGCTGTTCTGATAGCACGAGTTGTCTCGATTTCCGAGTCCTGCAGGGCGGTTTGGCTCGCCCTTAAGCCCCAGAACGCTGCCAGTCATCGAGAGAGCACGGCTCCTAGCCTGGAAGACGGAGGCCATCATGCCCTCGGAGCTGTCCAGCCCGAGAATCTTCCTCATTGTCTCGCTTTTCGCATCATGGATACTCTGGCCGGGGCGTAATGGCGGCCGCGGCGCCAAAGAAGGATTCAGCCAATCGTCCATCACATTCAGAAGTCTCCTAGGTACAATGAAGATGAACACGTCCCAAAGACACGTTCCTATCAGTGATATCGCGCCCTCCGGAGTGATGGAGGACCCATAGAGGTGTACAATGCCGCTGACGAGGAGGAGGACGATAGAGAAGAGGGCAGTCGGTTCGAACACTCTGTCCCATACGGATTCGTGGGAGTAGAGTTGTCGGCGGGCGGCGACGTGAGCGTCGTAAAAGTTATCGGGTGGTGGGTGCTTGGGCGTCATGGCAGTAGCATCGGCGTAGTGTTTCTAGCTTTGCGACGTGGAATAGGTATGACCCGTGATCAAGCTGATGGATGGCGCCGATTGAGGAACTGGCCGGCCATGGTTCAAGGGAATAGGTTTGCGGCTCGAAGAAGTTTGCGTGCGGTCGTGATCATAGATTTGGGAGATATGCCATGGACTCGATCGCTGGAGCACGGAAGAAATGCGAAGCCGTCGTTTGCAGTTCGGTGAGGGTCGTGATTGATTGCCCGATTGATTGGGGGTTTGCTCAATAATGCTGGAAGTTGCTAATCTTGCCTGCCTGTCACTAACTTTCTTCAAGGGCGAAGCAATGTGACACTGTGCGACAATCCTGACAGGGCAATATGCACTGTACGACGCCACACCAGGGGGGAATTTGCGAGAGTGTCTTCAACGTTGGAACCCATCATTGAATGGATATCATTTTGGTATTGGATATATAAATAAGAAATCCTCTCCTTGAAAATAAACTCCAATCCATATATGCCAAACCCTTCCGGTCGAAGCCCCAAAGTAATAAACAGTGAAGGAGAAGAAAAAACCCCAACTCCTTGCATCGAGAGCCATCTCTCTACCATCAACGCTAAGAAGTCTAAAATAATGCACAAGAAAAGAAAACCATCAGATAGGCTAGCTATCCGTGTATAACACCGTTCGCCTTCGTAGCCGTCGTAATCTCCCGTCCATTTTGTTGTTGTTGTTCGTCATTCACGCTATCTTCCTTGCTGGCAGTACGTATGCCAACCTTGGTTCTTCCACCTCTGCACCTTCGATCCAAATTGACATCGAGACCGGCGTTGCGGGAAGCTCTATGGGGCTCAGTGGCGACTCGCTCATGGCCCTTGGTTGAGGTTTGGGCTGAGGCTCGAACCCAGGTTTATGAGTTGGCGTCAAACGGAACTTGTCGTCGGGGCCACGGGTAAGCAGGTAGCGAGTGCTGCTTGGCGTGCCGAAGCTTGCTGGCGTACCAAAGTATCCTTCGCCAGTCTGAGGGCTAGGGGTCGATGGGTAACCGTCGTTGCCGTATTTCTTGTGGGCAGAAATCTTCTTTCTGAACCACTGGAGCCAGATGAGCACTCCCACTGCAGCGGCGCAGCAGACACCACCAACACTGCACGCTGCAATTAGTCCCGTAGGACTGCTGGCGGTAGCTTGTGTGTCTGCCTCGTTCAATGCTGAGCTTGTAGTTTCGGCTGCAGCGGTCTGTACTCCCGTCGACGCAAGCAATGTCGGGATCGTATCTGTTCCGGTTGTGGCATCGGAAGCCAAGTTGGAAGTGGAGGAGAAGGCCATGGTGGAAGTAGAAGTAGCCGTCGAGGAGAGCTCTGTTGTGGAGTCGGAGAGGAGATATCCGTAATGATCTTGATTAGAGTCCAGCTCACATAGGTCGTCATCGTTGCACAGATATCCAAATGGGCAGCATCCGGCCCCACAGCTCTTCATCGACTTGTCCAGAGCAATGGTCTGGATGGTTGACTCTGGGTGCTGTTCCGTATCCTGTTGCGAGATGCTGCAGGTGATGGGATGAATGCGATTACACGACTCGCCCTCCGGACAGCAAACAATGGTGGTGTTGGAGGCGAGGATCATGCAAGTCGTCCCTGATTCGCAGCACATGTTGTCGGCAACCGCAGAGCCACACGCAAAATAGTCTTCGGAATAACATGATGAGGA
This sequence comes from Thelonectria blattea, assembly GCA_024115155.1. Classification (NCBI taxonomy): domain Eukaryota; kingdom Fungi; phylum Ascomycota; class Sordariomycetes; order Hypocreales; family Nectriaceae; genus Thelonectria; species Thelonectria blattea. Next base: position 68,329 of record JAMQMW010000990.1, on the reverse strand, counting down.
ATCGGAACGGTCGAAGAGGTCTCGAGACAGATCTGGTGGTGATCGATAGGTCGAGTCGTCCCCAACCACTGCAAGCTCTGGTGAGGCATCGATCGCGAGGGAGGCACACGAGGGCAGGATCAAGACGACGACCGCGAGGAATAATCGGATGATGTTTCCATCACCGAGGAGGGAGAAAGAAGCCATGGCTACTTTGATGGCGAACACACAAAAGAGGGAAAAGGGTGGGTAAGGAGCATTACATTCGTGTGCGCCACACAATGGGAAACTTGGGATATTAAGACGATTCGAAGTCGAGAGAGTCTCCCATCGTGATGGATCCCAGTGTTTGCAGACCCCTTCTCGAATGTGCCCAACTGCAGGTTGGTTCAAAATAGTAGCAGATAGACCAGTCCTTCATGTTGAAAGGCAATGTGGTGCCAATCAGGGGGACAAGCTAAGCGCGGAAAGCCTTCGGGTGTCTCAAACCGACTTCAGTACCTGCAGCCGGCGAGAGAAGTCAAGGGTCCAATTCCAAAGCCATGGGAACTTGTCGAGGAGTAGAGTGATGGAACAGCAGCAGAGGCTCAGACATGCTGGGGAATCGGGTCACTCATCGGCGGCCAGTTGGGCGACGACGGAGGCGGGCGCTTAAAGATGTGGGGAGACTGGATGACAAGTGGACGATGGTATCGCCACGTCTGCATGAGAAGGAGGCCCGAGCAGGGCTAAGAAGGTGATGGAGAAGCATGTCGAAGAAAAGGAAAGTTGAGGGCAGAAGCGTTGAATTGGAGACGTGTTTGAAGAAGCTGTTGAAGAAGTGAAGTCGAATATTCGACTATCCCGTCCTTCCTATCCGCATCCGTCGAGACTTGGCCGTACCTGCCTTAGCACTTACGAATCGAGGCACAGAGGCTCGCACAAGCCTCACCAGCCACAACCAACAACCCAACTGGGAAGCCAACCGGGAAGACAATTGGACCCCGCCTCAACTGGAGTGGAACCACGCCACGACGTGCCTGAGGCCCAAGCTCCTCAACCCCAGGTCGCTCCAAAGGATGAGTGGGCCAGAAGCAACGACGACACAAACTGTGGCGAGGAGATGGTGCCACGGCATCCCCCGTTTAATTTTGCTTTGTTTCGTCCCTCAATCAAGCCGCAGTCTACAGGGTGCGTCTATGGGCCGCGAAAGCCAACGGCATGGCGCCTGAGACTTGCTCGAATCGCTATCACCACATGAAAGTAGCCTCATGAATCGGACGGCCACACCAGACCGCTTTACGTCGACCTTTCGACCATACGCATGCAGAACATGCAAAGCAGGAACACCTGGCCAAGGAAAACTCCAACTTCAACAGCCTGTCAAACAGTGCTGTCACTGTCACGGGTGACGGGCTACAATCGGATGTAGACGGGAGTGGATGCGATTATCGGGACCCGTTCTGCCGAGGTCTTGGGTTCAACCATTGGCCCGCTCCGGAGCCGTCAAGAGTCGGAGCAAGAAGAGGAGATCCAAGCTTCATCTTGATCACCAACGAGCCAAAGACACAAGCTCCATAGAGATATCCAGAGACCGACCTCCTCAATTCGTATCGACCAACCTTCCCCTGCGACAATGATCGGCCGAGTCGGACTTGTGCATCGGGCTTCAAGGTAGGCACATCCGTGATCAATGGTTACCCACCCCGATAAGGCACCTCAAATCAGACTGCATCCCAGCTTTTGCCCAGACGGCTAATTGAAACATCTGGCGACTCGTAGCGCCGCCCTGTTTGCCCGGCCCGTCTTCTCGCCCGTCCGTTCCTCAAACCGGCATGCTGCGGCCCGTGTGAAGCCTGACCAGCTCCCCAGACGATGGGCGTCTTCCAAGAGGACCGTTGCCCTCTCCCAAGATTCCAAAATTAGCCTGGGCAGAGATGAGAGTGGTCGAGGTGGAGCTGTTCATCGGACCTTGTAAGTGGTGATGCACCCAAGGTAGATCAAGAACACATTGCTTAATGATTGATCCTCTCTGTAGCCCCAACCTATGGCTGCGGTAAGGCGACCCGGCGTCCATTAACGAGATAAACGACTCAATAAGCTTGTCAGGGATAATTGCCAATGCACGCAATGCGTCAACCAGGATACAAGGCAGCGCAACTTTGATACCTTCCAGGTACAATGTCCGTCTGGAGCTTGGAAAGGAGACGACCTAACTTTATGGCGACTACAGATACCCGAGGACATCCGTCCAGTCAACTTCAAAGAGACGGCCGACCATTTACAGGTTCAATGTACGCCGCGCCTCTACTTAGCCGCCTTAATACAAAAAGCTGACTGGTTAGGGTCTGATTCTCACAAGAGCCAACACCCGTGGTCGTGGCTGGAGAGTTGGTTCGACGGCGGTTATGTCGAGCAATTCGGACAGGACCAGTGAGAAAAGCCCCCTATGCGCCGATGCGACTGTAGTAACCAACAAACAAGCTCCCGATCCCTCTGGAATTCGACCATTGCCGACTCACCCCCCGAAGTTACCTTTGACGCCGTCATGAGCGACTCGAACGAGAAAGGCATGGCCCATCTCACTAGGAATATCGTAAACAACTACCAACATCGTCAACCAACACCTTTCTAACGTTTCATAGTGGGTTCATGGTTTCAGCTTCATCGTCGATACTCCCCCAACCCCAGAAGCGACCGAAGCTGTCTTGGCCAAGGTCGGCCCCATCAGAACGACGCATTACGGAGGCTTCTACGACTTCATCCCCGACCTTGCTCTGGCCGACACAGCCTACACCAACCTTGCCCTTCCTGCACACACCGACACCACGTACTTCACCGAGCCGGCTGGGCTGCAGGCGTTCCACCTGCTCTCTCACAAGGCGCCGCCGAACGCGAAGCCAAGCGATGACGCCCTGGGTGGTCAGTCTCTGCTTGTCGATGGATTCAACGCCGCCAAGGTCTTGCAGAAGGAGTCCCCAGAAGCGTATGAGATTCTTCGAAACACTCGGATTCCTTGGCACGCGAGTGGGAACGCGGGAATTGCCATTGTTCCCGACCAGACCTATCCAGTCATCGAACAGGACGGCGATGAGCTGACCAAGGTCCGGTGGAACAATGACGACCGCGGCATCTTGAACGTTTTCGAAGCTACCAAATGGTACGAAGCGGCTCGTAAGTGGAACGCGATTCTGAAGCGTCGGGAGAGCGAGTACTGGTTCCAGCTCACTCCAGGCCGAGTCGTCAGTGAGTATCCCCGAGGTGACTGAGTCCTTTGCATGTCATGCTGACTGGTCATCTACCTGATAGTATTTGACAACTGGCGGGTTATGCACGGCAGAGCTGCGTTTGAAGGAATTCGACGCATTTGCGGAGCATACAGTAAGTTTAACACCCTTCTGCATATTTCATCGGGAATGGCTTACATGAATATCTGCAGTTCCCCGCGATGACTTTGTGTCGCGGTATCGGGAGACCAACTTCCCTCACGACACCGTCCTAGGACGTAACTTGAACATGAGATCACGCACGTTGCCAGCGCTGGATAACAGCGCGGTCGAGACCATTTCACGAGCACCCTGAGGCATCTTCCGGGCTCAAAGGTCGGTCTCCGTAAGGGGATGGTATTGCTATACCACTGCTGCGTCGCCAGTATCCATCTTCTACGGACTGGCTTGGGACGAGTGAATCAAATGGCTTTCCTGATGGCCGTAGTAGCGCGAATGAATGCGGAAATAAAATAAAAAGTTGCATCAACATCTGTGTTCTCACCTGCTTGATCCGATGGTGACTTACACCGACCTAGAGCTGCAGGTCTGCCTACTACTTTCATGCACGCCTGAGTCACATCAGGCATCATGGCAATGGAACGACACATTAAATCACAAGCATGCGTAAGCCGAGGGACGAGACAAAAAGGCCTGGCCAGATTGCAAGCAAACGGGGCCTCGTGTACAACGGCCACGACGAGAAAAACAACACATCCTCCATTCTCCCCGCGCGCTTACCACGAGAAGCTCCGCGTAGCTCCCTCCTACCTATCAAATCCACTTCCAACGCTCTTACCTCCTTACTGGCTGTACTGGTACGACGCATCAAATGCAATCATGAACTCTACTTTTGCTGACAAAACTAGCAGGTAAATAGTTTGACAGGCAGACGAGCCGACAGTCAGCACTTTGATCCCTTCAACGGATATGAACGACAATATGAAGGTCCCCAACTCTGACCGCGTACTTCCGCTCTTCTCCCTCAAGGGACGCACGGCGATTGTCTCGAGCGGAGGAGCTGGCATCGGACTTGCCGTTGCTCACGCCTTGGCCGAGGCCGGTGCCGATGTAGCCATCTGGTACAACAGCAACACGCAAGCTGTCAAGGAGGCCAAACGGATCAGTGAGATTTACGGTGTCAAGTGTAAGTTGAGCGAGCCATGCATTCGAGCTGATGAACTGAGCGTCCCTTGCAGGCATGGCCTACCAGGTCAACGTCCTCACGCCTGCAGCTGTGGACGAGGCCGTCAAGGCAATCGTGGGCGAATTCAACGGCCGCCTCGACGTCTTCGTGGCCAACTCGGGCATCGCGTGGCCCGAGGGTCCCTTCCTCGACGGATCGACGGAGACGGCGCGCAAGGTCATGGCCGTCAACGTCGACGGCATCATGTGGTGCGCAAAGAGTGCAGGCGAGCACTTCCGACGTCAAAAGGCCGAGGGAACGACGCTGAGCGGCGAGCCGCTGGAGAAGTTCACGTCGGGCAGCTTCATCGCCACGGCGTCTGTGAGCGGGAGCACGGTGACGCTGCCGCAGCTTCAGGCTGTGTACAATGGAAGCAAGGCGGCCGTAATTCATTTCTGTACGTATTTTGGCCATGGCGATGGACCATGTTGAAAGATGCTGACATGACGACGCTGCTCAGGCAAAAGTTTGGCCGTGGAGTGGGCGGGTTTTGGGCGCTGCAACACGGTGTCGCCCGGATACATCAAGACGAAATCGAATGACCTTGAATCCGAGGAAATCAAGAAGGAGCGGGAGGAGAGAACGCCTATGCGGTGAGTACTATCTATGAAATGCTGATTGATGGTTGCGGCTGATGTTTCGTAGGCGAGAGGGCGATATGAGCGAGCTAAAGGGAGCCTATCTCTACTTGGCGAGCGATGCTTCATCCTTCACGACTGGGCTGGACATGATTGTCGATGGCGGATACGCCTTGCCGTGAGGGGTATGAGACGGCATGACCTGGTGAGCAACAAGGCAACAAGGCAACCAGGCAGCACACACACGCCAAGAGGAGCTGATGATGACGAATGTGCGCGTTGGCGGCCTCTGTGTCGTCCCGGCACTGGATGAGCTATGGGTGATAATATTGAGCAAGGCACCCTGCATCGCGGGGTTTTCAAGACAAGACTGTTCCAGGTTTAGCTGCTTTGAGGACATGGAAGTTGGAGGGCGGTTTTGGCGCGTGCGTGCTCGTGGGGCAATCCAGACGCAAAAGACATGCGCAAAAGGGAGCCCCTCACCACGGCCGAGCTGAATCTGATTGACCGAATCGAGGCCGAGTGACAAAAAAAGGAGGTGCCTAATTTCCAGTGGTGAGCATTCTCTGACCTCCCATGACGACGGGGAGTCGGGCCAGAATACGGAGAGCGTACGACAGGGGTAAATTCTCTCCTCGTCGTATCGTTCCCGTCATCCCCTCCTCATCTCACCCAGCAAATATCCAACGGCTCGGACCCTGAGTTTGTCGCCGTGCGGCTTGTATTTGCTTGGCTGTGGCTCAAGGAAAGGAGACGGACGAATCGCTCAGAGGGACCAAGGGAGAATCGAGGTCCCCGATGACAGATGGACACCAATTCTCGCACATGGCACAATCACAACTAAGTTGGCGGGAAAGAGACCAGACGAGAAAACCAACTGTCCGCGCATTCTGCCAACCAAGGAAAACCACACTATCAGCCGTGAATCAAACATGCATAAAAAAACACAAAAATCATCTCAAGGCCAGTGGACACGCGAGTTGAAGGAAAAAGAATCGAGAGCTGGCCATCACCAGCCCCCTGATTGGGTCACCTCGTGGTGTGCCCCCCCGGAAATCGACCTGGATCCTTTCTTTTGGAGGAGGTACCTTGGGTCGCCGCGCCAAGTACCTGCAGCACCGTTCCTTCAGCCAAAAACTACTACATAGTACCTCGCCGCCCCTCCATGCTACCCCACCCGACTTAAGATTTCCAGCTCTCCCGCCGCCACTCCAGCTCCTCGTCTGGCCCGCCCACATAAGTGAACCCCCCCGTAGGCCAGAAGTTGGAACCCGCCCGCTCGCACTCTCTCACCTAAGACGGTGCGCCCAAAGCCGCCGACTCCCAACTTCCTCTCCTTGTCAGCCCTATCTCGCAGCATCTTTTCCTGCACAAATCCGCTCCCCTTCTCCCGAAGCTCGCCTCCTCTGCTCGTCGCCGGCCGCGCCCGTTGCCGTCTCGTTGCTCCTCTCCTCGCTGACCCCTCGCGACGACCGCCTCGACGCATCCTCCTCCAGCGCCTCACCGCCGCCGGCTCGGCCCAAGAACGTCCATTCTCTGCAATCTCCCGCCCTCCAAACCGCCCGCCCAGCATGGACCCCGAAGGCGAGGCCAACGCTCCTTCGCCTCCGTCATCGGGCGAGCAGCGTCGCAATGTCCAGGTCGACAATGCCATCCGCGCGATTCAGGAGAAGAAGCCTGTCCCTGAGATCGACTTCACCATCCACACCATGGAGGACAACACCCAGGTGAACACCACGGAGCGCGTGTGCAAAGGTGCGTGAAATCTCCCTCCACCGTCGACCCTGACCTCGTCGTCGAGTTTGGAAATGCGAGCAAAATCTCAGCCGAGTGCCCGTCTTCCATTCTCTTCGCCATACGGTTCAAACGAAAAATCAAACCAAATCATGGCTAACCCCGCTGCTTTCCCCTGCTCCCTAGATGTTCAAGCCCCCGCCATGTTCAAGCCTACGGACGAGCAGTTTTTCGAGGACGACACCCATTCCAAGCCCGACATTGCCTTCCTGAAACAGCATTTCTATCGGGAGGGCCGTCTCACAGACGAGCAGGCCCTCTGGATCATCAACAAGGGTTCCGAGCTCCTGCGCGCCGAGCCCAACCTTCTCGAGATGGACGCCCCCATCACTGTTTGTGGCGATGTCCACGGCCAGTACTACGACTTGATGAAGCTCTTCGAGGTTGGCGGCGACCCGGCCGAGACACGCTACCTTTTCCTCGGAGACTACGTCGACCGCGGTTACTTTAGTATAGAGTGTGTTCTCTACCTATGGTCGCTCAAGATCCACTACCCCAAGACTCTCTGGCTGTTGCGAGGAAACCACGAGTGTCGCCATTTGACCGATTACTTCACCTTCAAGCTTGAATGCAAGCACAAGTACTCCGAGGCCATCTACGACGCCTGCATGGAGTCCTTCTGCTGCCTTCCTCTTGCTGCCGTTATGAACAAGCAGTTCCTCTGCATCCACGGAGGTCTCAGCCCCGAGCTGCACACTCTCGATGACCTGCGAAGCGTACGTTGGATCTCTCTCCTCGGCAATTGACAGTTGGCTTATCGTGTCTAGATTGATCGGTTCCGCGAGCCTCCCACCCAGGGCCTCATGTGCGACATCCTCTGGGCTGACCCCCTTGAGGACTTTGGCCAGGAAAAGACGAGCGATTACTTCCTTCACAACCACGTTCGAGGTTGCTCATACTTCTTCTCATACCCTGCGGCTTGCGCGTTCCTCGAAAAGAACAACTTGCTCTCCATCATCCGAGCCCACGAAGCCCAGGATGCTGGGTACCGAATGTATCGCAAGACCCGAACCACTGGCTTCCCCAGTGTCATGACCATTTTCTCGGCTCCCAACTACCTCGACGTCTACAACAACAAGGCCGCCGTCCTCAAGTACGAGAACAACGTCATGAACATTCGACAGTTCAACTGCACCCCCCACCCTTACTGGCTCCCCAACTTCATGGACGTCTTCACCTGGTCTCTGCCTTTCGTCGGCGAGAAGATCACCGACATGCTGATCGCCATTCTTTCCACGTGCTCTGAGGAGGAGCTCAAGGAGGATAGCACGCCATCAGCGATATCGCCCGGGCCCGCCTCTCCTCCCATTGCTGCGATGAACATGGATCCCGAGTCGATCGAGTTCAAGAGGCGCGCCATCAAGAACAAGATTCTTGCCATCGGTCGGTTGTCGCGAGTGTTCCAGGTCCTTCGAGAGGAGTCGGAGAAGGTATCCGAGCTCAAGACGGTTTCTGGTGGACGATTGCCTGCCGGCACGCTTATGCTGGGCGCCGAAGGCTTGAAGAACGCCATCCACAACTTTGAGGATGCCCGCAAGGTTGATTTGCAGAACGAGCGCTTGCCTCCTAGTCACGAGGAGGTGGTGAAGCATCAGGAGGAGGAGCGCAACACTGCGCTCCAGAAGGCCGCGGAGGATGCCAACAATGATAAGAAGCTGCAGCAGTTGTCCAGAAGGCTCAGCACGTGAGTGTCACTAGCGATGTTCTCTTACTTGACCATGTACTGACCCCGTAACAGGGACCGCAAGCATCGGCAGGCACCGGCTTCATGAGTAACGGTTGTATAGTAGCATCTCCGTTTACGTAGACGTGTGTGGGATGGGATGGGGAAGGCTTTGTTGGAATCAAGGATACATGACCAGTGTTGTATGGATTGTCACTCTTATCTCTTTCAATGTGATGATTGAGTCTCGGGTCGCTGCCAGGTCAGGGCCGGGACTCGACACCCACGACCTGGGTGCAAAATTGAGGTGGATTGATGATGGAAATGCTTGGGGGCTAGAAACTCACGGCCGCGTTGGACATGTTGTCTAGAAACTGCCAGATCACTCACGGTTCGCAGTCGGCGATGCACCTTAATGAATGAACGATATTGGAGAGTTTAAACATGTAGTTGTGAGCAGATGTGCGTTTTTATTGACTATCTACTTTATGTATTCATGCAATCGTTTCTAACATGGTTCTCGTGCGCCAGGTGTTGGTCATGATGTTCTGCTGTGATTGCAGTGGCCTTCCAATGGGTTCGACCATCTGACATGAAGCTATCTCTTTGCAAAATGCGACAGACTTCTTCTCCCACTTGTATTGTTGTCGGAAGTCGAGAGCATTCTTTGTTGCTCAAGTTGTGGTTGCGAGATTGGAGACTTGACTCAGAGGACTTGGCTCCATGTTGCAGTGAGACTCTGGAGATACCCAGTTCATGAAGCTAGTTCTTTCCGGAGGATATGTCTCATTTCTGATTCAAACTGCTCGCTTTCCTTCACAGAACCTTCCGAGCAAGGTCAATGAGGTCGAAGAATGCTTCTCGCTCGGTATCAAGCTTGGACAGCCCCAGACCGAGGACCAGTATCCTGCGATCATCGGGAGACATCATGGACAAGTGACTGGCAATCTGCGCGGCATATAGCTGCCCAAGCGTCTCTCGGTCTTCGCCTCCGCCGCCGAGGAGCGTCCTGGGAGTCAGGTGTGTTGACGGGAGGAGGCCCTTGGTTGTGCTAGGGAGGGTCATCTCGACCACCCCCGAGGCTGAGCCGGTCAGCGGAACTTGGATCTGTGATGATGGTTAGTGGGTTAGATCTGGAAGTTCGGAGCGGTGCTCGTTCGTACCCATTGGGAGAGTCGGCCTTCTTGCGAGATGGTGACGAGGATCTTGTCAGTGAAGTTTGTGGAGGTGACTTCGGTGGCGATTCCGTTGACGAGACCGGACGCTTCCCTCGTTGGCGCCGGGAACATGTCTTGTCTGATTTTTGTGACGTCCATGTTGAAGAAATTCTCTATGTATCTCCTCGTACTTGTGGCTTGAGACAAGACAACTGAAGCGAGTGAAGAAGAGAGCTGGCCATGATGTCGCGTGGACTTGGGAGCTGCAGCGAGCCCCACCACCCCGCACTAATCCCAAAGAAGCTCGAGATTCTGGCGGTATCGCACGGCAGTACTTTTCCAATCCCGAAATTTCTTGGATCCCAGCTCATGGACTTCTCATGACGGCGGATTTTTGCGATGACATTGTCGCCCCCCCTAACATAAAAATCTCGAGGGGACCCCAGTCCGCGACAATCACCAGCCGGCAATCATGGCAAAGTACGTCCCCCGCCAACGAAAGCACAAGGTGCTGGCTCGCGAGCGAGCAAAGGAAAGCGCCAAGCACGACGTCGAGGACACCAACGCCGCGGAGCTGCTCCCGGAGCACCGGCGCGAGCATGAGGAGCGCAAGGCCAAGCTCAAGGAGGAGCTGCAGAAGGAGGGCGTCAAGATGAGCGGGAAGAAGGCGAAGCGCCTGGAAAAGTACATCGAGGGCAAGCTGCGCAAGGACGAGAACCGCGAGCTGCTGGCCAAGCTGGCGGAGCGCAAGGTCGACACGAGCTTGTTCTCGAGCTCGAGGTCGCTGGGGCAGGGGAGAGAAACGAAGAAGCAGGCTGTTAGCAGGGCGATGAGGGAGGAGAGGGCTGGGTTGGAGGGTGGGGAGGAGAGGGAGGAGTTGTTGTATGAGAGACGGGGGGATGCCGAGATGGACGACGGGGATGAGAGCGAGGATGGCGCCAAGGTGGAAGAGAAGCCGCAGAAAGCAGCAGAAGAGCCCAGTGCTGCTTCGGAGACCAAGGCGCCTGCACTGGCTGTTGGTTCAGGACTGAAGCGACCCCTGGAACTTGACGACGCGGGACGACCAGTCATTCAAAAGCGGCAGAAGCGTGGAGGCGTGAAGTCGAAGTTCTCTATTGCTCAGGTTGAAGCTCCGATGCCACCAGCTCAAAACTTCGAAGAAATCGACAGCGACGATGACGACTCAGACGAGGAGGAGGAGGATGAGTGGAATGGGTTCAGCGATGACGCCGCGAATGACGAATCCAAGGAGAGCGACGGCTCCGACGACAGCGAAGATCAAGCCGAGGACGATGAAGAGAGTTCTGAAGAAGAGTCTAGCGAAGACGAAGAGATGGATGATGACACCAACACACAACGATCCTCCTCATTCAAAGCTTGGGCAACACAACAACGAAATGAAGCCCTCGGCTACGACCCTGCATCGGCGACAACCACGCTCGACATTCCTCAGATCGAAGACTTCGTCCCCCGAGCCCCCGAGCAAGAACCTCTACCCATGGAGCTTCAACCAACGCAAAACACGGCTCGAAAAGTGTATAGCGTGTCGGTCACCCGAACACCAGAGGTCCAGGAGGCGAGACTCAAGCTGCCCGTCGTTTCGGAGGAACAAAAGATAATGGAGGCGATTCACAACGACGATATTGTGGTTATCTGCGGTTCTACGGGTTCTGGAAAGACGACACAGATCCCGCAGTTTCTTTACGAAGCGGGATATGGCTCGCCGGACTCGCCCACGCCAGGAATGATTGGCGTCACGCAGCCGCGTCGAGTCGCCGCCGTGAGCATGTCGAAGCGAGTTGGGGAGGAATTGGGAGACCACTCGGACGTAGTAGCGTACCAGATCCGTTTCGAAGGCACAGTCGATCCCAAGACGGCCATCAAGTTCATGACGGATGGTGTGCTGCTTCGAGAGATTGCCCAGGATATTACTCTGCGCAAGTATTCCGCCATTGTCATCGACGAGGCCCACGAGAGAAGCGTCAACACGGATATCCTCATTGGCATGCTCAGCCGAGTGATCAAGCTCCGCGCCGAGCTCGCTGCCGAAGATCCCAAGGTGAAGCCGTTGAAGTTGGTCATCATGTCTGCTACGCTGCGCATAGAAGACCTTACCATGAACCCAACGCTGTTTGCGACGCCGCCTCGGGTGCTAGAGGTTGAAGGGCGACAGCATCCCGTCACGATGCATTTCTCCCGGCGGACGCACCGCGATTACGTCGAGGAAGCCTTCCGCAAGGTCAGCCGCGGCCATAAGAAGCTGCCTCCCGGCGATATCCTGGTTTTCTTGACTGGACGGAACGAGATTCTGGAACTGAGCAAACGCTTGAAGGCTGCTTTTGGGGGCCCCCGCACCGCAGACGGGCCCAAGGTGCAGTTTTCGGCGAGTGAAGGGCCCGTCGAGGTGGAGGACATCGAGTTTGGGGACGTGGACGAGGGCAGGGGAGACGATTTCGACGAGATGGATATTCCTTCCGACGAGGAGAACGCCGAGGACGAAGAGGACGAGTTCCAGATCGAGGAGGACCAGGAAATCGCTCCCCTGAAGATGAGGGTGTTGCCGCTATACTCTCTCTTGCCAACGCGCGAGCAGATGCGAGTCTTTGAGACACCGCCAGAGGGTACTCGGCAGATCATCCTGGCCACCAACGTCGCCGAGACGAGTCTGACCATCCCTGGCATCCGGTACGTCTTCGACTGCGGGCGATCCAAGGAGAGGCAGTACGACCGCGTCAGCGGCGTGCAGAGCTATGATATCGGCTGGATCAGTAAGGCGAGCGCGAACCAGCGAGCCGGCCGCGCTGGTCGAACGGGACCCGGCCACTGCTACAGATTGTACTCTTCGGCCGTGTACGAGCGCGACTTCCCGCAGTTCATGGACCCGGAGATCCTGAGGATGCCCATCGAGGGCATCGTGCTGCAGCTCAAGGCCATGAACCTCCAGCACGTCGTCAACTTCCCTTTTCCCACGCCGCCCGACCGACGGGCCCTCGCAAAGGCCGAGAAGCTCCTCACGTACCTGTCGGCCATTTCCGATGCCGGGCAGGTCACGCCCGTCGGCCAGACCATGTCCGTGTTTCCCCTGTCGCCGCGGTTTGCTCGAATCCTGCTCGTCGGCCACCTGCACGACTGCCTGCCATACACCATCGCCCTGGTCGCCGGCCTCTCCGCCGCCGAGGTCTTCATCCCCGAGAACCAGGCCATCCCCGCCCTCGCGGCCAAGGAGGACGGAGCCATCCGCACTACGAACGATGTGCTCGCCGAGGACCGCCAGGCAAACGTCCGCAAGCAGTTCAACGAGGCGCACCGCAACTTTTGCTTCCTCGACGACCGCTCCGACGCCATCAAGCTCCTGCAAGTCGTCGGCGAGTTCGCCCACGAGCCCACCGAGGCGTGGTGCGAGAGCCACTTTGTGCGCTTCAAGGTTCTCCGGGAAATCCAGCAGCTGCGTCGACAGATCACGGAGCTGCTGCGCCCCAACGTGGCCGCGTTTGCGAGCCTCAAGTTCAAGGACCGGCTGGATCCCCCCTCGCCCAAGCAAGTCGCCGCGCTGAAGCAGATGGTGGCCGCGGGCTTCGTCGACCAGGTGGCCATCCGCGCCGACCTCACGCCCAACCCGCCCGAGCAGCTGCGTCGGCCCAGACGCGCCATCGACGTCCCTTACATCCCCCTCATGCCCGTCCACGCGGGCCAGGACGTCGAGAGCGACCGCGCCGTCTTCATCCACCCGACTTCGCCGCTCGCGCACCGGAGCACGCAGGAGTGTCCCGAGTTTATCGTCTACTCGTACCTCCAGCGCGGCGCTCAGTCCGCCGTCGACGCCGAGCGCAGGCCCAAGACGCGCATGCACGCGCTGACCGACGTGACGGGCGGGCAGCTCGCCGGGTTGGCCAAGGGGACCCCGCTGATCACGTACGGGAAGCCCATCAAGGAGCTCAAGCCGGCTTCGACGGGCGCCGACGGGGCGACGACGAGGGAGTGCTTCGTCGTGCCGTACTTGAGGGCCGAGGCTACGGGGGGTCAGGGGTGGCCGCTGCCGGCGAAGAAGGTCAAGCAGAGGAAGGTTGCTGGGAAGGGATGGGTTGTGGAGTAATTTGGTTGATGAGCAAAAGTTTGTGTGTTTTGTGTATAGGATTCGCATATACAGGTACTTATAGATGGGATACCTCACTCGGATGGAACAAAATGGATCACTGAACTAGACATTGCTTTTACGAGCTGTTTCTATTGGCTCTATGCTTGACTTGTTCGCCTCTCCCTCGCCTCTCCCTCGCCTCTCCCTCGCAGCTCATCGGTTTAATGCGCGCTGCTCAATGCCATCCTTTGGGTATCAAAAACAATAAATACAATATCCGCTCCTCCGCCTTTTGCGACGGAAAGAAACGCTACATGTGCCCCCTCGTAGGCACCTTTCAAGCCGCCGACGGCGTGCTCGTGCTCATCTTGCTCTTCCTCCTCCTCGGCTTCGGCGCCGTCGCCGACTTGGGCGTCTTGGGCGACTTCTCATCCTTCTTCCCGTCCTCCAGCTTGGTAGTGATGAGCGTCGGTCCCCCAATGGGACCGATCCCGTCGACCTTTGACAGCTGCGGCGGCGGCACGGGCTTGCGTCCCGTAGACGACAGGTGGAACTCGCCCGGGCGGCCGGTGATGGGATTCTCGTCGATGTACTCGCCGCCGTACTTCAAGTGGATCATGAGAGACTCTTCGGCCAGGCGCTCGAGGGAGAGCTCGTCGCTCTGCTGCGCGGCCGTCTTGGCGGGTTCGTTGGGGGTCGCGGCGGGGGTTTGCTTGGAGTCTTGGAGCTTGCGGCGCGCGGAGGCTTGGTTGGTGGGGAGTTTGTAGACGTGGCCTAGGGACGGGCGCCACTTGCGTATGCTTTCGGCGGCGGGGAGGGCTTTGGCGATGGCTGAGGATATCGTCATCTGCAGGGAGGGTTAGTTTGCGATGGAGACGGACAGTCGAGATGGGGGACCTACCAATCTCGAAGCGAGAATGTCGCTGAAATTAGGCGCCATGTAGATATTCTCCCCAACCACAAAGTACGACGCATGCACCAGCACCTCATCCACATCGTCGTAGCGCTTCCTCCGGGTCTGCTTGCGAATGACCCAGACGCCGGTGCCGGTGCCGGGGGCCATCTCGGCGGGCTCCTCGCCGACGATGAACTCGAGGCCCGACATGGTCTTGAGGCGGGCCTCGAAGGCCTCGCGGGTCTGGATGTAGTGGTACATGGCCATGTTGTTCATGGCCTGGCTCATGATGACGGCGTTGTTGGAGGTGCGCTCGAAGAAGGGCGACTCGGCGAAGTAGAAGAGGATCGTGTTGGAGTGCAGGCCGCCCATGTTGGCGATGATGGGGGGGGAGCGCCATTGGATTTCGTCGAGGGGGGGGTCGTTGGGGTTTGACATTTTGGGGGGATGTTGAGAGTGTGTTTCTTTGGGTATGTCGGCGAGCGAGGTGGTGTCTGAGAGAGTGTTTCTTTCAAAGAATCGGACTGGACACCAAAAGTTGCACAGTTGAAGTTCCCTTGAGACATGGATGGTCCTGGAGCCGCCCGAGCTTCTAGCGTGTTTTGGTGTCTGGCGGAAGAATTTTAGCGTTTCCAAGTCGCCCCGCAGCCGTCTGTCTCAA
>JAMQMW010000990.1:12094-53014 GCA_024115155.1 Thelonectria blattea | reverse complement strand
TTTTTTTTTTTTTTCCATCGTCATCATTCTCTCTTTCCAACGCTTGCTACCGACGCTCGATCCCTTCGCCCTATCTTCCTTTCCGCGGAACAAACCTTTTATCCTATTTTTAGTCAACTCCCCTCCCTTTTACGAACACACACCCTGTGGAGCCATGGATTTGCTTTCGACCATTCGAAAGTCTGGTTCGCGAGGTGGCGTCAACTTCAGCTGGGACGACGTCGCCTCGTCCAACCACCGCGAAAACTACCTCGGTCACAGCCTCAAAGCACCGGTAGGTCGATGGCAAAAGGGCCGCGATCTCAACTGGTACGCAAAGTCCGACGCCACCGCCGCGAACGACTCCAACGAGACCGAGGAGGAACGTCAGAACCGAGAACGCAAGGAGGAGCTGCGCAAGATCAAAGAGGCCGAGGAAGATGCCATTGCCCAAGCTCTAGGCCTCCCGCCGCCCGTGCGAACAAGCTCCGGCGCCAATGCCGTCGAGGTCGGCGCCCAGCGACAAATTGGCCCTTCCCGCGAGCCGGAAGCCGAGGACGAGGCTCGCGAGGGGAGGAAGGAGAGGTCACGGCGTCGCGACGAGGATAGAGCGCGGGATAGACGACACCATGCGAGTCGGAGCCGTGACCGCGACCGCGAACGGCGACACAGGAGACACAGACGAAGCCGGAGCCGGGACCGCGGTGACGCTCGGCGGGACGTGGACCGCGAAAGGGACGTCGAGGATCGCAGACGTCATCACACGAGCAACCGAACACGAAGTGATGAAAGAGACGAGCGTCGACGCAGGGACCGGAGCCGAGACCGGCGTTCGTCCAGGTCGCGGGATGAGCGAAGACGGAGCCGGAGCCCGAGGTCACCCCGCCGTCGAGACTGAGCAGCATTTCTTGGCATCTTCAGCAATACAGCACACGATACCCATGGTACCAGGCGTTGGAATCCACCTTTCTCCCCGTTTCTATGAAACCTGATTTCCAGACATTCTTGCAGGTCCTCGAATTTCTGTACACAAAATTCCCTACTAGTCGACTTCCCATACAACCAACCAGATTGCCCTTCCAAGTAAGCGCCCTTACCTTGAATCCAGAGACTCAACCCATTCAACAGCATCAATTTTATTGCACCATCTTGCGAACGGAAGCTTTCAAGTCTGTGATGTTTCCTGATATCTCATTGGCGTTTTGCGGAGGAAGCCACCCTAGCTTGTATGCTTGCTGCTCAAAAACTCCCCAGAAACTTGTGGCCAGAAGCTTCCCCGCGGGAAACCCTGGCCGCTTGTCAGACGCTGGATGAAACCATGCCCGAGGTTAACCGTCTCTACCATCTGTTTGCTTCGCCACTGTTGGATCGAGTCCTGTGTGGTACTGATGAATACGATGGAAAGCCTCACCAAGCAGGAAGTCCGGGCGAAGCTTTCGCAATCATCAAACTAAACATCACTAGGTTAGAGAATACGATAGCCATCTTGGTCAACAGAGCATGACACAGTGAGCCTTTGTCCAAATCCAAACAATCTATCGTCATTAAACTTCGATGCGACATGTATTAGTATGGCTATCTTGTCTCCGTCGCCCGCCGAAGGCTGTGCTTATGACTTGCTCCATGTCGTATTCGTGGGCAGGGAATAGGATGGCCTTTTTGGACCGTTTGTGAAGTTTGAGAGGACAAAATGTTATGTATCCATGGAGAGGAGTTTTGGGGGAAATGGTTAAGGCGGTCTATCCTCTCTGTTTGCTTCAATGGCTTCCTACGTGGTGTCTGGTTACAAAGAAGGTTGGGAAATGAAAACCAAGAAGAGAAATATGACCTTGATGAAGTCGACTTTAACACAGAACGATTCGACTTAGAAGGTAGGTGGTTAAATCTTAGATAAAATGGAAGAGTCATGAGGCAGGCACCGGATTCCAGCCACCAATTCCCCACCCCTGTGGCTTCCGCTATTAATGGCACATGGTGGCCCCTGGAACTTCACTTGCATCTCCAAGACTGATGTGCGACGGGCTTCACTTCAAGACGGAACAACTCTTCAATCCCTAACAATCAACGGGAAGACGGTCCGTTTTCTTTTGCCTAGACCGCGTCGCGATTCCATTACCTTCTGTTTGCCTCCCTCCCTGTCTCTCCTAATCCGCCTACCTACCCTTCGCCCACGTCGCTTTCCTTCTGCCTGCTTACTAGTTACTGCCTCCATTTCGCTTCGCGCCAACCAATCGTCGACGACACTTCTTGCCACGCTGCATGTGCCAGACTCTGCCTTGCGAACGATCCGAAGCGAATATAATACGCTATCTTCTTTGTCGAACCATGCGGGCTTGATCCCTCCTCCATAATACCCGAGACGTGTCCCGACCATGGACTATTCCAGGCTACGAGCCGCCGCCTTGCGCGACGGCGAAGACGAAGAAGCAGTCACTGTCGACACCAGAGCTTTGATCGACAAGGTCCTCGCTCGATACTCGGGAGAATGGACAACTCTGCGAGAACTTATACAGAACGCCGCCGATGCGCAAGCGAAGACGGTCAGCGTGAAATGGGAAACGCTCCCCTCGACTCAAGTACCTCTCCCAAGCACTCCCGACCGATCCGACCTTCTCAAGCACACTCTCTCCAACCACACCCTTCGCCGACTCGTCGTGCAGAACGATGGCCAACCCTTTACCAAGACGGACTGGGGACGGCTGAAACGCATTGCTGAGGGAAACCCCGACGAGACCAAGATTGGTGCCTTTGGTGTGGGCTTCTACAGCGTCTTTGCCGACTGCGAGGAACCCTTTGTCAGTTCCGGGAACGAGGCCATGGCGTTCTACTGGAAGGGAAATGCTCTGTTCACCAAGAAGTCGCAGATCCCGCAGGATCAAGCGACCCCGCATACCACCTTCGTCCTAGATTATCGAAATACCACGACTCCTTTGCCGAATCTCTTGTCCGTCAGCCAGTTCCTGGCAACGAGTTTGACCTTTGTTGCCCTTGAGAAGATTGAGTTTTGGATCGACGATTTCGAGGTCTTGTCCCTCAAGAAGAAGTCCTCCCCCAGCGTGGAACTGCCTCTCCCGAGAGATTTGGAAGCGAGGACAAAGGAAGGGCTCATGAGGGTGACGGCTGTCGATCGCACCAGCACTCAGATTGATGCGTCATTCGTGGCCGCCATTGGCTGGAAGCCAAAACCTGCAGCCTCTGTTACCAAGTCGACAGATGCTTACGCTGCTACCGAAGCGCCTTCATTACGGTCCTTCTTCGCAAGGCTGACTTCGACTGCCTCGCAGGCAAGTCTCAAGTCCAAGGCGCAAAGCGATGAGAAGGCAGCGCAGGCAACCATTTCTGAGGATGTCACGAAGCTTTCGTCGTCTACCATCTTCCTCCGCGCCACTTCAGCCTCCATTGCCACCAAGGTCTCGGCTTCATTTGCCTCGGAACTCGAACGTGCTACCAAGAAGCCTCCGCCAAAAACGACAAAACTCTCCATCTTGACGTCTTCGTACGATGAGGCTCAAGCTTCCGACGATGCCACGGCCTCTGGCGCCGTGGGCAAGGCCACGGATGTGTTTGCCTCTGTGCTCCCGAGCAAAAAGCCGGGCGGTCGAATCTTCATCGGCTTTCCCACTATGCAGACTACTGGAGCCGGGCTGCACATTTCGGCGCCTTCGGTGATTCCCACGGTAGAGCGAGAGGCTATCGATTTGAATGCGCGATGGGTGCGAACGTGGAACGTTGAAATCCTCCGAGCCGCTGGTATCATCACTCGACTTGCCTTTGCAAACGAGATGGCGGATCTCAGCAGCCGAGTGAAGCAGGCTGTCGAAAAGAACGGCAAAATGTCCCCGGCCATCATCAGCAAGTTCATGCCCGAAGCTCTTCATACTCTCAAGACATTCACCTTCGGCGACTCGACGCCCAGTGGTCAAGTCGGTCAGATTATCGAGGAGGCTTTCTGGATATGCTTCAAGAAGGCCACGATTGAGACGTATTCGAGTCGGGGAGTCCTACAAACGTCTCAGGTCCGCATCGCCTCGGACGAGATGAGCAAGTTTGTGGACAGCATCCCGGTCATTCCCAAAGAAATGAAGGATGTCCCATTTGTGAAGAAGCTCATTGAATTTGGCCTGATATCCCACATCACAGTCACCGATGTGAAGCAAGAGCTGGAGACAAAAGCGATGAACAGGGTCCAGCTGATGAACTTCATTAGCTGGGCTGGCAAGAAGAGCCTGAGCGGAGAGCTCGACCCCCCTAGTCGAACAGCCCTTCTCGAAGTCGCCGTCGGCACGATGAGTGACGATGGAGAGCAAGGCGAGATCATTGCCCTGGGGAGTATTCAATATCACATGGGCGTCAACAGAATTCCCGCCCACATGCCCATTCCCCCAACAGCCATCCCTCACGCCTTGACAAGCCAATCAAGTGTTCAAGAGCTGGAGGCGCTCGGATGGGAGCCACTGGAGGTTCTGCCCTGGTTGAGGTTCCTCATCGAGACGAGCGGTGCTCGGTCGGAGAAGGAGAGCATTACAAGATCGCCGAGCTTTGCTGTTCAGGTCCTTGTCGTGCTATCCAAGAACTGGGAGCAAATTGGGAGCTTCCCCAAGTCAACCGTTGTGCTACTGCTGCAGACGCACACAGTCATGCCCACCAAGTTGGGTATGAGAAAGCCGGGAGAGTCGTTCTTCCCCTCTGTCAAACTCTTTGATGACTTGCCCGTCATCCAAGGCTGTGAGAAGGTAAAGGAGAAGCTCTTGTTGGCCATTGGGGTCCGCAAGACGGTCGATCTTGAGACCATCTTCACGAGACTTCTCAATGTCTCGAACGATTCGGGTCAGAAGAAATGGAGCCACGTCGAGCTCATCAAGTATCTTGCCTCGGTGAGCCAGGACATCCCTGCGGCCGATCTTCGAAAGCTCAAGGAAACGCGCTTCTGTCCAGCCGAGGCTGGTCCCAAGGGAATGGAACCCACCAAGGGAACGGACACTCTATACAAGGTATCGGAGCTGTTCGAGCCTAAGGATACTCTCCGAACTCTACGCCTGTCGATATTGCAATGGCCAGGGCCACCCGGCAGCTATCGACCCAGCAGTCAGGAGGCCCGATTCCTGACAACTCTGGGCCTACGACCCCATCCCTCGGTCCCGGAGCTGGTGGACATGATGGCCGGTAAAGACGAGTCTCTGAGAGTCTCGGCCATGACCTACTTTGTTGGCAATCATCACACGAATAGGTACGCAGCTTTCAACCTCGGCGATGTTCGTAAGGCCATCATGCCACTTGAGGGCAGCACCATGCTGGTTTCGCCGTCGCAGTGTTTCTCGAACTCTCGGGCTGCTGTCCTTGGCTTCCACATCTTGCGAAAGGATCTCCACGATCACGCCGTCGTAAGTGTCCCAGCAATATATGGAAATTCGTATCTAACACTTTGCAGAAATTCGGTATCGCCAGAGATCCGCCCATGGTTGATTGCGTTAATCGCCTCCTATCCAATCCTCCCCAAGATGCCGCCCGTGCTTCGGTCCTGTTTGGTTACTTCGCATCTCGCATCACCGAGTTGGGCGACAACTCTCTGGCCAAGCTGAGAAACGCGCCAATCGTGCCCATCACAAAAACCAAGTCAAAGTCGGCCGAGAAGCCCATTTCGACTGTGTCTCACATCAGCCCTACTCGAGCGTATCTGGGTAAATCCACAACGTACGGTGATATCTTCGACTTTGTGGACTTCGGTGCGGATGCGAATGCATTCCTGTTCCAGTGCGGTGCGAAGCACGAACCGACAAAGCTGGAGGTTGCCCATATGGCGTGCAACGAGCCGGCTCGTCTTCTCAGCGTCCTGCAAAGTCCCGAAAAGTACCTTGACCTTCTCAAGTCCCTGGCAGAGGAATCCTCCCAGCTTCACCGGGACAAGGACCTGTGGCGTAAGATGCGAACATCGTCCTTCCTCCTGGCATACAAGGAGCTTGCACCTCCTAAGGGAAAGGTGGAAGACTTTGATGACGAAGAGGCGCCCATCAGACAGTATCAACTCGCTTCCGCGAGTCAAATTGTGATTCTCGACGACATCATCAGCTACCGACTATTCAAGGACCGGCTGATCTGTGCTCCAGAGGAAGATGCCTTGGAAGTGTTTTATCTCGCTCTCGGTGCCCAGAAGCTGAGCACCATCGTCCGAGAGGACATCCGCATTGGACCTCAGAGTGATCAGAAGACGCTGGCTCTCAAACTTCGCAAGCACGTCATTGAGAGATCCAAGATCTTCCTTTACGAGTACGCGAGTTACCGACGAGACAGCATCAAGCACGATGCCAAATGGCTGGACAAGAATCTCACCGTGGAGACGGTCAGATCGGTGGCCCTACGACGCAGCCTCAACGGTCAGAGTCAGACTCACACCGAGAAGCGGTCCGCCGCGAGTGCCAAGGGCAGCGGTGGCTGGGTATTGTACGTGGCTGACGAGGGGAAGCCTGACATGTACCAGATTGGGCAAGCCATTTGTCAGATGCTCCTCACTCGGCCCAACCAACAGGCATATCTTTTCTTTGAGCCTTTCCTCACCCTCGACCTATACGGGCTGCGGGCTCGAGGCTACAACGTGGATCGTATTCTCCGAGCCAAGGCGGCCGAGGCGAGGATTGCCGAGGAAGAGCGACGCAAGGCTCTGGAAGAAGAGCAGCGCAAGATTCAAGAGAACAAGAAGTCGTGGCAGAAGCAAGCCGCCGAGGCAAAGGCTGCCGAGGCGGCACGAGAAGTGGCCAAGACGCCAGAGCACCACAGCACTGTGATGCCCGGTTCTTGGGACGCGCCCGAAGAGCCCAAGCCGACGCAAAGCCAACCGCCAAGAAGGAACAGGGGGCTCTTCTCCAATTTGACCCGACGTCTTGGCTTCGAGGATGCCGATGATCAAGACGAGAGTCGCCAGCAGGTTGAAAAGTTCCTCGACAAGCCTCCAGAGACGGGTCGGCCATCCAGCAGCGGTCCGTCCTCTGGCCAACAGACTGGTAAGGATGACGGCAGAGTCACGAGTCCTGCTCTTGTTCAGCAGAATCTTCTCAACGCCGTCAACGCCACTCGGGCGTTTGGGTCCAACACGATGTTCTCGGAGCCTCAGGTCAATGAGGTCAAGGAACAGGCGACGTACTGCGACAGCAAGCCGGCTCACAACATCACGTCTGTGGCGGAGGCGTCCAACGGCATGAAGATCTTCGTAGCCAAGGACCTTTCAGTAGACCCGGCTCAGTTCTTGTCGTCGCACATCGGGCAGCTCAACACGTTTGCGGGGCTGCTCGTCGACATTGGCAACATTTACCAGCTTGCGCCCAAGGTGCTTCACATCTTCTACGACGAGGCCGGTGGGACGATAGCGTTCAACACGGGTGGCAGCATCTTTTGCAACTTTCGCTTCTTCCTTCAACTGCACGCCGCCCAGCTCGAGGGGCCTCGTCCGGGCGAGGCCAAGGCCGAGGCGGCGACTTGGTGGTGGGTTGTGCTCGCTCACGAGCTGGCGCACAACCTCGTGGCGCCTCACAACTCGGACCACAGTTACTACACGTATGTTCTATTCAGTTCCAGACCCGTTGAGACAAGGTGCTAACAACCTCAGTGAGTCGTTTATCCAACAGTATTTTGCCAAGATGGTCGCCAAGACGATGCAGTGGGTGGGAGAAGGCGCTGCGGCGTCGGCTCCGGCTCGCGTGCCGACACTTTCGGCGCCTCCGCCATACTCTGCCATGCCGAACAGGAGCTTGCTAGACTAGATGGTTTTGTGTATACGGTTTGGGGTTTTGTCTTTTTCTGTATCATGGATGGCGTCAGGATAGAATGGCCTGGGAGCCTTGACAGCGTTATATTGGATGGCAAGGAGGTTAGACCAGATGGTGGTGTAGAGATACTACTAGATGGGTAGATATTGTTAATAACTTCCCCAAGGGGCCTGAGGCGAATTACTTGCGTCTGTGTACAGGGAATGTGTTCTCCGGGGTTTTGGAGTGTTGATTGAAGCAGGGTGGTTCACGGGTACCTGGATTAGAAAGCTTAGGTTGGCCCGAACGGATAGCACTCCGGACGAGGTCTCTAAAGTTTCTTCTTCCTTTTCAGCTATAAGGGGTCTAGTCCGAGAAGTCTTTCGTAAAAGTTAGCATCGTTCATTGAAGATTATCAAATGTCCCTTCCCTTAACACTCAAGGCTCAGTCGTCACCTCGTGTAATGAGCAAAGCCTGGTATTTCTTAGCGAATCCCAAAGTATCGAACTTGAAGGTACAAACCCACATACAGTCGAGAACTTGACGTCCCTCAGTGTCTTTCTCTTAAAAAATATTAATTCTACTCCCTTTAATATTGTTTATCAATAATTTCTAAGAATAAATACAAGTCAACGAGCTCATCTATTGACGCGGTGTTCGGCCTCGGCAGTACAGGTACTCTACCCTGGACCCATCACGTGACGCACCGGAACCAATCAGCTCCGATCCAATTGAGCTTTTGAGCCATTGGGGGAAACATCACGACGAACCTCTCTTCCACCATTCGGCAGACCCCGAAACGCCTTCGCGACCCGACGAACCCCCCTCGCGAGCAATCAATCCCCCTCCTGCCTCCCCCCGATCCGACTCCGACCCAATTGCCCACCATGGTCCACCGCATCGCCTTCTGGAGCGCCTTTGGTACGTTTACCTTTTTCCTCACGACCGATTCCGATCCAACCCATCCAACCCATCCCGCCCACCCACGCACCACAACCGAACCCCCCCCTCGGAAAACCCTCCTCAACCCCAATTGCTAACCTCCATCGCCCCCAGGCGTCGCCGTGCGCTTCTGGCAAATCGGCATCGAAATGCGCCCCTTCTTCCTGCGCTCCTCCCTCTGGGCGTACCCCGCGTACGCCCTCGGCGGCGCCAGCTTCGGCTACTGGCTGCAGGGCGTCGACGACCGCCAGACGGCCACGCTGACGGCCCGGAAGAACGCGCTGATGGAGAAGCGCGCGCGGGCCGCCGAGAGGGAGGCCGCTGTCGAGCTCGAGGCGTGAAAGAGGAAAGGGAAACGAAACGAGGGCGACCGCGGAAGATGAGGTTGGAAATATGATTCAATGGGCTCATGGATGAGCGAGGGAAAGAAACAAAGAGATTCCCTACATGAATATCGAGGAGCCGAGAGAAAATCCCATCCTACCCTACCCGGCCAGTGCGGAAAGGCGGTAGAGAGCGAGACGAAGAAGAGGGATTTTGTACATGTTTCTGTAATGGAATAGACCCGTCACGGGACGCCTGGAATTTAAAGACTGTGACCTTTTTATTGATGGGACCGTCCTCATGGGGGGTTCTAGGTAACCATGTTTTACAGTCTCGAAACGCGCTGGGAACTATGAGCATACATAGCTCCGCGGCGGACACGCTACAAGTCATTGTGACATTATAACCCCAATTCATCACTCCTTTTGATAAAGCACCCCTCAATGGATCACCCATTGCGTCTTCCCTCATTACGCCCAACCACACCCCCTACAGCTCCTCCAGTTTCCTAAGAATGGCGGGCACCGACGTGGGAGCCGAGTTGCCCAACTCGGTCACCAACAAGGAGAGATAAGTGTCGCGGGTGGTGTCAAACAGCAGGCGGAACTGGTCGTGCGTGTTCCGCTCCGGGTGAATCTCGTTGTACGTGAGCGAGTCGATGGACACGCGCTCGGTAAAGTTTATCGTCTCGCATAGGGCCACGACCTGAACGCCGAGATCCGTGGCCGCGATGGCGATGTCGCAGGAGCCCGCCCGGGCGTGCATGGCCCCGTTGCTAAAGATGGCCTCGGCGGCGAGGAACACCCGCGTAGTCTCGCTCAGATGCGTCCGCAGGCCGCCGAGGTTCGTGGCGTACGTGACCCGGATGCCGGCGGCCGAGAGCTTCTTAGCCAAGTCCATGCCCACGCGCTCGAAGGGGTCTTCTACCAGGATGACGCGGAACTTTCTACCAATCTTGTGGGCTCGGAGCAGGGTTCGTTCAATTAGGAAGTGGTTGGCGTAAGTGAGGATGACGTCGTCATCGGCGATGATTTCGGACGCCGTCTCGACAATGACAACGTCGGCGAGCGTGATGCGCTCACTCCTGAAGTTATCAATCTGCTGACAGAGGTGCTTCTTGGCCTCGAGATCCGGCAGGTCAATATCGACCTTGCTAATCTGAAGTTTGAGCCACCGGATGGCGTTGCCCATGGAAAAGGACATGGGGCGGCATGCTGTGAGATATTCGATCTGGGGGTTGAGGACGTGTGAAGTAAAATGACGAGAAAACGTGCTGCCAATTGGCGTGGTGTATGAGTCGATGACCTAGAGATCCTGTTAGTTCCTTATCATTCAAGCAGCACGCGGAATAATCACCCTCTTGAAGGCCAGGAGCGTCGTCTCCAGTCGGGTGGTGCTGTCCGTAATGGCAAAGCAAGCCATGTGCTCGCCAAGATTTAGCACGACGGGATGGACGTCTTTGTCGGCCTGGGTCATGGGTATGCGCTTGGCCATGGACAAGTGGCTGAAGCATTCTGGTATCGTCGGCTTGGTCTCTTTGGGAACCGCGGGCGCCTGGGCCGGTCGTAGAGGGAGCTTGGCGTTGCCGTGATGCGCGTCCTGTTTGCCCTTTCCCTTGGCACCCTTTCCCTCACCACCAGGCTGCTGGCCTTGTGGAGGGGCTTGCACGACTTGTGCGGCCTTGGCTTGTGCTCTCCTCGCCGCCTTTTCTTCCTTGGCCTTCTTCTTTAGCTCGGCGCCGGATAGCTTCTTCTCGCCTGGGCCGGCAGCGGGTTTCGCATTGCCCTGCCCTTTCTGACCCTTCTTCTCCTTCTTCTCGGAGCCCTGCGCGGGAGGCTGACCGCCTGCTTCGGTGGCCACCATTGTGCGAGTTCCTGTTCGAGGCCTGTCGGAGATTTTGTGCGTCGAAAGCTTCGATGTTGCGCTTCTCACGGCGGGGCACGGCAGTGGGAGAAAGGGTGCGGACGGCTTGAGTCGCGAAAACGGTTGGGCGATGGATATCCAAGCGTCAAGTTGGAGAGGAATCCTTTACAAATACTCTGGTCTCGAATTGCGAGGTCGTGGGTCAAAAGATGTTGTTGTTGATGATGGGATTGTGACGAGAGGAGAGAGGCTCGACTGAGTCACTGGAATTAATGCCGGGGAAAGTGCCCCGCGCTAAAAATGGACGAGACCGTGGGTCAAGTCTGGGCGTGACCTCACCTCAGCCGAGAGTTGCAGAGAGTGAAGGGATACGGTAGTTACAGTGTCTTGTACGAATATCACAGGGAATTACGCCAGGCGAGCTTATTAGGTCTTTTATTACGTTTATAGTAAGTTAAGGAAGTTACTCTTGAGGGTACGGAGAGGTCTTGCGCTGCGTAGGAGGCAGTCACGTCGGGTTGGCGGCCACCGCAAAACACCAGAGCGCGACTTCGAGCAGCGGAAAGTTTTCTAGGTACTTAGGTAGGAAAAGAAATTAAACAAGATATCAATTCCGATGCCTCTACGGTCATCTCTCGAGCTTCGTGACATGTGTGCAGCAGCTCCAACCTCGCGACACGCCCGAGTGTCCAAGATCTCATCGTCTCATCTCGCGCGACGCGCAGCCACCAAAGATCGTCTCCTTCTTCACGGCAGTCCTCAAGGGACCGGTCGCAATGAAAGAAAAGCTCCCGCAGGAAAAAGAGTTCCAAAAATTCCCTCACCAGGCGAACCCGATGAAGAGTAGTTTAGGTTTAGTTTTCAACTAGCAAAATTCCTCTCTCAGCTGATCGCTTCACGGAGAAGGAAAACGCCCTTGCACTTGGATGGAGAGGAAAGGAAAAAAGAAGACTGAAATTGAGGAGGGGGAGGGCGCCTTTTATAGAGGAATTGAGCAGAGGGAGCTCGGGCCACATTCCTGCTGACCTAAGCGAAGTGATTGGGACCGAACCCTAGAACAACGAGCCTTCCCGTCCACCAGGCAACCAAGGAGGCTGGCAGCATGTGCAGTGGGCCTCAAGCTGTTTCTTGCCTCCACTGCGGCTCCTGCCTGTGACTCTGCGTGCGGCTGGGACAGGCAGCCGCGCCCGACGCTCACCAAGGTTCTCATTGGTTGCGCCACAGCAACAGATGCGCACACGGAGGTTGGCTGCACAGGGTGTTTAGCACAATTCTGTGGCGGCACGTATCGTAATACAGACAGTTCATCGTGACTCAATGCATGGGCTGTTCAGACTTTTCAAGCGTTCACTTGTGCAGGATGACTCCCATATTCAGCGAAAATGATGTCTGTTTTGGCTTTTCTACATTACTCCTTTGAGCTGAGTCACAGCCACGCCCCCCAACAAACCCCCCACGGACGCCCAGCCATAGCGGTATCGCTCACTGAAACTGGGCCTAGTCAAAGTAGCGAGGACGACGACTGAGACAGCTTCACACACACCCACGCGACCAGGAAAACTCGCCAAACTTTGTCAACTGCAGCCATGATGAAGTTTTTGCGAGCCTACTCGATGTCGACCCTCGGCGGCGCCGCCATCCCGGCCTCAAAGGTCAAGTACGTGCCGACGGCGGGCAAGTATCCCAAGGGCTTCGTTGCCTCGGGCATCTTTGTCGGCGTCAAGCCGGGCAACACCAGCAAGCCCGACCTCGCCATCGTCTCGTCGGATCGACCCTGTTCCGCGGCTGGGGTCTTCACCAAGAACAAGTTCCAGGCTGCTCCCGTCACGTTCAGCCGGAAGCTCCTCCAGCAGAAGGGAAATGCCGGTCTGCGAAGTGTTGTCGTCAACTCGGGAAATGCAAACGCCGTCACCGGCACCGGCGGCCTCGAGGATGCCACCAACATGGCCCGCACCACCGATCAGAGGGTCGGTGCCGAGGACTCGACTCTCGTCATGAGCACCGGCGTCATTGGCCAGAGGTTCGTGAGGCAATTGACCGAATTGACTGTGCAATGGTTAAACTAAATCCTGACAGGCTACCTATTCAGAAGATTGTCGATCACATCCCCTTGGCATGCCATCGAGCTGGCGAAACTCACGAGCACTGGCTCAACTGTGCCAAGGCCATCTGCACCACCGACACCTTCCCAAAGCTCATGTCCAGGACCTTTGAGCTGCCCTCATCGCCTGGAGTCGAGTATCGCATTGCTGGCATGACCAAGGGTGCGGGTATGATTGCCCCTAACATGGCCACTCTGCTCACCATCCTCGTTACCGATGCTCCCATTGCCCCCGGAATCATGCCCAAGGTCCTTCGCCACGCTGTCGACCGCTCCTTCAATGCCATCACCATCGACGGTGACAGCTCGACCAACGACACGGTTGCTCTGCTTGCCAATGGTGCTGCCGGTGGAAAAGAGGTCACTTCGGAGCAATCTGCCGACTATGAGGCTCTTCGAGAACTCCTGACCAAGTTCTCTGCTGATCTGGCAAAGT
The DNA here is from genome assembly GCA_024115155.1 of Thelonectria blattea. NCBI lineage: Eukaryota > Fungi > Ascomycota > Sordariomycetes > Hypocreales > Nectriaceae > Thelonectria > Thelonectria blattea. Next base: position 39,632 of record JAMQMW010000990.1, on the reverse strand, counting down.
ACATTGTCCGTGATGGCGAGGGTGCCACCAAGTTTGTCACCATCCGTGTCGTCGACAGTGCCTCTGAAGAGGCTGCCCGCCAGGTCGCCCGAACCATTGCCACCTCCCCCCTCGTCAAGACCGCCCTCTACGGTAAGGACGCCAACTGGGGACGCATCCTGTGCGCCGCTGGCTACGCCCTGATTTCTCCTCCCGGCCAGCCCATCAACGACGTCCCCGAGATTGCCCCCGAGCACACCAGCGTCTCCTTCGTCCCCACCGACGGCTCCTCGGAGCTGAAGCTGCTCGTCAACGGCGAGCCCGAGCAGGTCAATGAGGAGCGAGCCAGCGAGATCTTGGCCATGGAGGACCTGGAGATCTTGGTGCGATTGGGTACGGGCAAGAAGTCGGCGGTGCACTGGACGTGCGATTTCAGCCACGACTACGTCACCATCAACGGTGATTATCGAACTTGAGGGGCATTTACGAGCGACAAAAATGATGATGATGATTGGATCTGGTGGTTTGGATTTTATTCCATCTCATGTTGAAAAGAGTACTTATTCGCGCTGCATACTATACTAATCGCGCGGTAGCTGAGATGCTTTTGGATACATACCGATCCTGACCGACCCTACCCAGTCTTGAAAATGTTTTCAGGATACTTTCTATTAGCGTTGCGTCTTTCATCGTGACTCGTGAGGCACAGTAGATGTTTGGCCACTGTTTACCATGCCTTGTATCACTTGACCTGTATACTGCCGCCTGCGTCTAATATCCAACGTGAGTTTTTACCGTACCCATGTCCGAACAAATCTTGACCCTAAACTCCACGGCTCATGACAAACAATTCCTCAAGCAGTCAAGGTACCCTTGGTACTGGGAACCTCGCCCTCCTTGCCAGCCACCCGCGAGGTGGCCATCTTGACGGCGACGGCCAGGGCCTTGAAGGCGCTCTCGGCGCGGTGGTGGTCGTTGTCGCCGTGGAGGCAGTGGACATGGAGGGTGACGCGGGCGCCCTGGGCGAAGCTCTGGAAGCAGTGGGGGACCATCTCGCAGCTCAGCTTGCCGAGGAACTCGCGCTTGAGGCCAATGTCGACGACGCAGTAGGGGCGGTTGGAGAGGTCGATGACGGCGCGCGAGAGGGCCTCGTCGAGGGGAGCGTAGGCGTAGCCGTAGCGGGCGAGGCCGGTCGGGGTGCCGAGGGCCTTGGCGAAGGCGACGCCGAGGGCGATGCAGACGTCTTCGGCGGTGTGATGGTCGTCAACTGCGAGAGAGGTTAGGCTTTGTGTCTCCTGCTCGCGATGAAGGAAGGAAGGGGACTGGACTGACTGTGAAGGTCGCCCTGGCACTTGATGGCCAGACTCCAGTTGGCGTGCTTGGCTAGGGCGTGCAGCATGTGGTCGAGGAAGCCAATGCCCGTGTCGACGGCGATCGTCTGCGACTTGCTGGCCTGCGAGGCATGACCATCACCGTCTGCGAGGAGGCGGGCATCCGTGTCCGGGGGGAAGTTGCCGCCGTCGAGGTTGAGGGCGAGCTGGATCTTGGTCTCGTTGGTGTCGCGGGCAAGAGCGGCCCAACGGGGAGGGTGGGAGGTAGTCATTGCGAGGGAAGATGAGGAGAGTTATTGAGCCCTTGGAAGTCAATTGAGAGGAGAGAGGCGTCGAGGATGGCCGAGTGATGGGAGGCTCCTGTATCGGCACTGCCAAATTGACGGCCTCTGATACGCTGGACCCAACTCCCGCCAAACTTTTTTTCTTGGGGCGACTGCGCTGGAAGGATTTGAAGCTACCCCGCTATTTGCTGTGGCCACGCCTAGCAAGCGCTATCGGCCACGCCCCGGCTGACTGGACCAGACGAGACGCGCTTGGATCATGGAGGACAACAACTTTGGACTTATTGACTTGAGGTGGGATGGTTGCGACTCCCACTTCCATACCACCACCTAAGATCTTCGACGTCCCGACTCGCATCTCTCCATTTTCGCCCTCCCATCTCCCCGACCAATGCTCCGACAACCATTCAACCAGGCATGCAGCAGTTCCTGAGGGAGTGGAGGCAGGATGCCCTCAACAAAGCCCAGTACGAGTCGGCCATCTTCATCGGCGACAAACTGCTCGCCTTGACCAGTTAGTCGCGCCAACCACGACGCAAACCTTGTGCATCGGGGACTGACAAGCCGCTGCCCGCAGACGACGACAACGACGCATTCTGGCTCGCCCAAGTCCACTTCAATACCGGCAACTACACCCGCGCCCAAGCCTTCCTGTCCAGCCAAGACCTCATCTCGCGCAACCCGTCATGTCGATATCTAGCCGGCCACTGCTTCATCAAGCAGTCGCGCTTCGAAGAGGCCCTGACCGTTCTCGGTGACCGCAACCCGACCCATCTCATCACCAACGAGGCAGGGGCCAATAAGCGCAAGACCCAGCCGCGCCACGGTCGACGACGAGACGATGCCGCCGACGAAGAAGCGACTAACCGTCGCTACGAGGCCGCCATGTGTTATCTCCGAGGCATCTGCTACGCGAAGCAGAACGCCTTTGACCGGGCAAAGGAGTGCTACAAGGACGCCGTGCGCATCGACGTGCAGTGCTTCGAGGCCTTTCAGCAGCTCATGCAGAACTCGTTGCTGTCGCCCGACGAGGAGTGGCAGTTCCTCGAGAGCCTCGATTTTGACTCGATCCACGTCTCGGGGGACGTGTCGTCCTCGCAGGAGGCGGCCGACTTTACCAAGATGCTCTACACGACCAGACTATCAAAGTACCGCAACCCGGCGGCGTTTGAGAGCGCTTGCGATTCGCTCTCGACACACTACCACCTCGCATCGAACCCCGATCTCCAGCTAGCCCGAGCCGATCTCTTGTACACGCAGTGCCGATACCGAGACGCCTTAAACATCACCAACGGGATCCTCCTCGACGACAAGTACAACTTTAGCGTGTACCCGGTCCACCTCGCGTGCTTGTTCGAGCTCAAATTGAAGAACATGCTATTCCTAGTGGCGCACGACTTGGCCGACAACCACCCGGAGGAGCCGTGCTCGTGGCTGGCCGTGGGCACGTATTACTTTTCAATCGACAAGATTGCCGAGGCGCGACGGTACTTTAGCAAGGCGAGCATGATGGACGCACATTTCGGACCAGCCTGGATAGGATTTGCGCACACCTTTGCGGCCGAGGGCGAGCACGACCAGGCCATTTCTGCGTACTCTACGGCGGCGAGACTGTTCATGGGCACTCACCTACCGCAGGTGTTTTTGGGGATGCAGAATCACGCGCTAAACAACATGACGCTGGCAGAGGAGTTCCTTAAGACGGCGTACGGCCTGTGCAAGACGGATCCGCTGCTGCTCAACGAGATGGGCATTGTTAAATACCACCAAGACCGGCCAAAGGAAGCGATTCAATACTTTACTGCAGCGCTCAAGGTGGCGCAGGATATCGAAAGCGAACCTTCGGCGTGGCTGTCGGCGCGCACCAACCTTGGCCATGCGTTCCGACGACTACGGCACTTTAACAGAGCGCTGGGTGAGTTTGACGAGGTGCTGAGACAGGGCGGAAAGGATGCGGCCATTTTCTGCGCCAAGGGGCTCATCTTGATGGAGCAGAACAAGCCGGAGGAGGCCGTGGTGGTGCTTCACGAGGCATTGGCCATCAACCCCCAAGATAGCATCGCGACGGAACTGCTGAACAAGGCGCTGGAGGAGACGGCGTTGCTGGACGGGGCGGCCGAGTCGGAGGCGGAAGACTTGGTGGATTTCGAGCACCAGCTGGAACAGAAAAAGACGGAGGCGTCGACGAAGCTGTACGGCAAAAGAGGCGGGGGGCGAGGGCTTTTGATGGACAAGGGCAAAGGGAGGGCTTTACGCTCACGACGGGTGACGGTGCTGGAAGACGACGACGAGGATGATGGTCGGGGAGAGGTTCTGATGGACATGACGGACGATGAATGACGCACCAGTACGGAATACTTTAGATGCCGAAAGGAAAAAGACTGCTTGACGGGAACTGGCACGGGAAGGGTTCGTTTGGCGTTATGGAGGGATCAGCATTGATGGGGATTGTCCAGGGCGACGTTAGTGTCAAAAAGGCTTTTTTCCAGAATCCAACGATATGAATTCATCCGAAGCGGTCGTGATTAGTGATTGGTGATTTGTCTCGCATTTTCTCGCGGTTCTCGCATTCGGACGTCGATGGCTGGTCGGCGTGCGAATCAGCCCGCGGTCCGTCGGGGAACCAATGAGGGAACGTGCTTATTCAGCTGATATGATTTGACGCATTTACAGGTGATGCGAGGGCCGTGGGAAGCTGAGGGGACTTTGGTGGTGTGTGGAAGGAATGGTGCTACGGTAATAAAGCGAGGGGTCGGGTAGGTTTTTGTTTTGTTTGGATCTCAGCTGGATTGATTGACTTGACTGCTTCTCTTCACATCATCACCATTCTCATCACCACCACTACCAATTATCATCAAACGAAAACAACACCTCCACCATGTCTCGCTTCTTCCCTCACACGCCCTACGCAGAAGACCAGCCCCTCGCCCGCACAATCCTAACAACCCACGTCGTCGCCCGCACAATCACAGCCGGCACCCTCGTCTCCTCAGCCATAACCACCACGCAGCACCTCATCCCCCGCCTACGACCCAAGTCTTCTACGGAAATCTGGTCGTTCACCCCGCGCCTCGTGCGCTCCGCCTCGACGGGCACGCTCATTGGCATCGGTCTGGGCGTGCTCATGACGGCGGGCAGGATGTACGGCAGGGAGGAGATTGAGTGGCAGGACCGGAGCTGGCGGCTGTTGGAGAATCGGGGACAGGTCGAGACGGATGATTGGACGGCTGGAGGGGTTCTGGCCGGAGGGGTGGTTGGAGGTGCGAAGTTTGGGTGGAGAGGCGCGGTGGGAGGGGGGGGATTGGGGAGCGTGGCGGGTATGGTCGGGTATTTGGCTTGGAGGTATGGTGTTAACGGGGGGAAGTTTGGGGATGAGGAGAGGAGGTTGTGATGGGGGAGTTGTGTTAGTACTTGCTTGTGCTCTATTCGTGCTTGTATAATAATGATGAACTCTGCTTTATGTGCTCGATGGCATCTACAGCCGAGACTTGACTGCCCTGGCTTCTTCATCCTGCTGCCTCACCACGTCCTCGACCCTCTGGAAGCGATAAAAGAAGTCCAGACTCTTGGGGTTGAGCAGCGTGCCGCTGGGCTTGACGGTGTGGCCCGAGATGATGTGCTTGACGGGCAGCTCGACCTTTTTGCCGTTGACCGTAGTCTACACGCAACCAGTCAGCATGCACGACAACAAGGAAAGGGGGGTTATCAACTCACCGGAATATCGGGAACCTCGAAAATGTACCGCGGCACATGCCTCTTGCTCAAGTCCCTCGCGATGCTCTCTCTAATCCTCCCCTCCAACCCCTTCTCCCGCAACCTGACCCCCTCGCGCATCACCAAGAACAAGAAGACGCTCTCGTCGCCGTCCCCGGCCCTCCTCTGCCCGACACACAAGCTCTCCGCCACCTCGACCGCGAACCACCGCTCCACCACGCCGTACACGTCCGCGCTGCCGAACCGGATGCCCCCCGGGTTCAGCGTGCCGTCCGACCGGCCCAGGATGTGCACCGCCCCCGTCCGCGGGTGCACCGCCGCGAAGTCGCCCTGCGACCAGACCGACGGGAACCGGGAGAAGTAGCTGGCCGTGTACTTGGAGCCCGGCGCCGGGGTGGTGTCGTTCCAGAGGAAGATGGGCACGTTAGGGAAGGCGCGCGTGGCTACGAGGTCTCCTGGAGTTCCGTGCGGTACGGCCTCGGGTGTCGTCATCGTCTTGTCTGCGTCGTCGGCCGAGGACGTCGGAAAGATGGCAATGTGCGTGCCGAGGCAAGGGCCTTGGAAGCCTCCTGAGTATAGAGGAGTTAGGGGGTTCTCGAGAACGAAGCAGCCCGCCTGCACTAGTTAGAGACATTGGATCAGCGGAGAGGAGAAGAAGTGCATACAATGTCGGTTCCCCCTGAAAAGTTGGCCAGCTGCGCTCTTGATGGAAAGGCTCCGTCGTAGAACCACTCAAACACCTGCTCCTTCAGTACCGTCCCCGTGCTACCAACCGAAAGCAACCGGCTCAGATCTGCCACGCGTTGCGGCACGATGCCGCGCTTCATCAGCTCACCCAGCCAGCGCGGGCTGACTCCCAAGTGCGTGACGCCCTGCTCGGCCGCGATTCTCAGCAGCACGGCGGCGTCCGGGAGAAAGGGCGAGCCGTCGTAGAACACGGACCGGCCTCCGAGCACCAACCGGCCAACGCTGACAAGGTACATGATCCAGCCCGTCGTGGTGTACTGCAGGCTGACATGCGATGGGTCCATGTCCTTGTGCAGGATGGCCTCCTTGCCGAGGGATAGGAGGTGAGGCCCAACGGCGTGCACGATGGCTTTGGGAGTGCCTGTGGTACCCGAGGAGTAGTAGATGATCATTGGGTCCTGGAAGTCGATCCGAGCGATGGGTGGTGGTGACGAGAGTGAGGAGGAGAGGAATGATTCGAGTCTCTCTGTGTTGTCGATGTGGGAAGTGTCGTAGGGAGAGTCGAAACGCTGTATGATGACGACGGACTCAAAGGCACTGCACGCCTTCAGGCCCTGGATCACTCCCTTGATCTTGTCTCTCAAATCAATCGTCTTACCATTATACAAGGCCCCATCATCAATGAAGACAAACTGTCCATCGTTAGCCTTCCACGCGGCCGGGTCTCATGGTAGCTTACGCACTTTGGGATCAACCTGCACCGTCCGCTGTAACAAGCCCTCAACACCCATATCCGTCGAGCTGCTGCTAAACACAGCACCGAGCCACGTCGTAGCCAGGAACACCACCAACGTTTCGGCCGCGTGTGCAGCCACGGCGACGACTCGGTCCCCCCTGACGACGCCTCTTGCTGCCAAAGCACCCGCCAGCGTTGCCGTTCTGCGCCGCAGCTCCCCCCACGTCACTTCACGCACGTCGACGTTGCCCTCGCGGATCTGCGTGATAGCCACCTCGTCGTCTTCCTTATGCAGCGTGCACCTCTCGCCGGCACCCGAAGACGAACGGGTCCAGAGGAAGTTCTCGGCCCAATTGAGTCTCACACCGCTGAACCAGCGCGGCAGCTGCGACACGGGCACCGATTCGTCCACCACTTGCGTGTAACTGCCCTCGTGGATCCAATTCTGCGTCTCCCAAAGCAAGCCGAAGAAGTCGCTCCGCTGGTCACAGGACCAGGTATACAGCTCGTTGAACGTCTAACGAGGAAGTTGAGCGTGAGCGGCCACGATCAAGCGCTGATTCATTCGGAAGTAACTTGCCTTCATCTTCATGCCGAAGCGCTTGTTGGCCGTCTGCATAAACGCCCACATGGCAGTGCTCGTGGGATCTGGGTGCTCCCAGAGCTTTCTCGGCATCTTTTCGGGATCCATGGTGGCTATCTGATGGGACGCTCGAGGCAAGTTCCTGGGGTATGAGAGAATGGATGCAAGTCAATCGGCGAAAAACAAGTCCCTGCTCTTCTTTATGCACGTAAGTCGAGAAATCCCCCGAGGGATCTGAAGGGTGCGGGGTTCATCGGGGTGATACCGAGGAGTTGTTGTTGCCATCTTGTGCGATCCAATCCCCTCTTTGATCGACAGTCAACAGGCCGAGGCCCATCTCTCTCAACAATCAGTGCGCGCTGTCCTGGTTTTGCTAAGTTAACGCTGCTTGACGAAGACAGGTCAGTTGGGTTCACGGTCGTACATGGGGATCCTGGAATAATCTCACCAACAACCTGAGACCCACGCGCGGCAGAGCCCGGAGCCGTAGGCTTGGCGCGTAAGGTCTGAGGATGGACCAATGCGGCATACTCCTTGAATTGATGGAAGGTGAAGTTTGTGAATGCCATCCGAGTTTTCATCCGTACATCTAGCAGTCATGGGTACGTATTCGGAGAGTGACAGGGTTAATTCGGTCAGGAAGTTCCCGCCATGTGTTGGTTGCAAGGTATATTAATTACTAACACTAAATATAGCTTCCATTCCTTCGGTGAGTACTGTATTTGGATGCGCACTCGCTTCTCTCCTCTCCGAACGTGAAAACTCAGTCCTCTTGTGGAAGTCTCGGCCGGTATCGCATCGAGACATCGTACTTTCCTTCTTTTTTCGGGCACTTCAAAACACACAGAATTATCACGAGGAAGGTACGAGGCACTACCCAGACAGGTGGCAGGCACGTCACGGTCCGTCGTGGAAAGCTCCTACATCCAAGGAATCAGAGTCGCTTGTTGGTCCGTGCACGGTCAACGCGCGATGTCAAAGTTGACTTTGAGGCGACCACGACAACGCGGAATCACGACGAGAAAACATTGCCAGCGTCAGCGACAGCGTCAGCAACCGTCGCCGATCGCATCCCACAGACGCTTCTCGCGACCCCAAGCGAAGCACGTCAGCCACGCGCCGGCGCTTCTGGATGCCGATTGCCTGACCGACGCAGAGCCGGAGCTGGAGCGAGCAGCTTTCGGGAGGGGGCCATTTGCCCTCTCACTCTCGGCTTCTGTCGCGCCCGTGTCATCAATTCTCGTCGGGGCCTTGCACCATCGAGAGACGTCTTCTGGCCTTTGCCCTGTGCAATCGGTTGCTGTTCTGATCGGGCAATCGTCGGTTTGCCCCGTCATCACTTGTCCTCAGCCTCCCGGTTGTGCCCGACTCCAACTGCCGGCCTTCTTGTCGCATTCATCTTCTACACGCGCTGGCCTCAAGCCGCCGCCACGGCGTTGATCGCCATCGCATTTTCGATATTTCTTTCACCTTATCTTAATACCTTCATCTACAGACGCCCCATTTGGGAGCCTTTCCCTGCGGACCTATTGTGTCGCAGTCGTCCTTCATCGAACTCCCTTTTACCCGGACTCAAACCCACCGATAGACATGCCGAACCCAGCTCTCAGTGCTCCGGCACGGCCTGAAGACGGCCAGTGCTACAACTGCGGCGCCTCTGGGCATTGGACTGTCGCCTGTCCAGAACCGACACGAGAGACCCCAGCGTGAGTTCAGCAACTTGAGCCTTTCCTGCTAGCAACTAATAGATCTTCCCAGTGGCCTGGCTGCTTGGAGAAATTCCCATACTGGAGGGGGAAAGTGGCACAACAGAGACCATCATGGCGGACACAAGAAGTCCAAAGCCCCCATCATCACAAAATATGCGCCTCCGCCTCCGCCCGTCCCGGTCGGAAACCAATACGGCCCTCCGCCGGGATATGCGCCACCGCCGGCTCCGTACCTGACCACGCCTCCGCCGTATACTGCACCATACTCATCCGCCCCGCATTCGGCTCCTGGATATGCCCCTGGCTACGCAAGCTACTCGCCAGGCTACCCTTCGCAGTCATATCCCCCACCTCATTATGGAAGTCAACCTCCCCCGGGTCATTATGGACCTCCTCAGACGGCCCCTCATCCTGGACCTCCCGCATACCCCCAAGGATACCATCCACTCCACCCTCCCGGGCAATCTGCGCAATCTTCAGGACCTCCGGGACTTCCTCTGGGGCCTTCGCCTCCGCCTCCGCCGCCTCCCCCTCCTCCCCCTCCGCCTCCTAGTGGCTATGGCGAGTCGTCTCACCTGCCACCTCCTCCTGGAACTTCCCCGTCTTTCTTTCCGCCGTATCGTCCTCCAACCACTGGGTCTCCGACTGGACCTCCTCAGCCCCATACACCTCAACCCCCATACGGCCCTTCATTACCCCCATCTTCATCATATAATACGCACCCGCCGGCCTATCACCCTCCGACTCCGGCATATCCACCCCCCGGACCAAGACCGGTCCTGCCCCCGAGAGCTCCACCCCCTTTCGGGTCACCGCCACCTTTACCTCGCCAAGGTCCTTCAGTTTCCCCGTCGTCATTACCCCATCCCTCCTCACTACCACCGAGGCCGCCCCGGAGCAGCCGTGATCATCCTGAGCCCTCACGGGACAATCGTGCTAAGAGAAAACATGAACGGCATAATAGAAACCATGACAACCGACAGCGGAGGAACTCTTTCCAATCTCGACCATCGGAGCATAGGGCCGATGATGGCAACCGCCGAAACGGTAGGAATGCAACAGAGAGTGCAGTGTCAACAGCAGCAGGTCAGCTACAGAAAGACCGGAAAACCCCGGCACTGCCCACGAATCGAACACAAAAAGGTTCTATGTCAACATCCGAGTCGAAACTGGGAAAGGCCAAGGATTTCGAATCTGGCACATCAAGTAAACAAGGTGAAACGTCCGATGGACACCTCGGCGCGGATGTTTGGGATTGGGACAAGAAGCATATTTTTAAAGAGCCAGAACCTCTTCACCCACCCGATGAGGTTGGGAAGCCTCTGCCAGTGAATTATTCCGTGGACTTGCTCTTACCCAAGAAGTGGGATGCAAAGTGCATTGAGTCCGAATTCATCACCGCAGACAACCTCGACGAGTATATCAAGCCGATCCACGAAACCGAGTACTGGGAATTCCTACAGTTCGATCCTGCATACGCACGAGATGGTCAATTACCTTGCGGTGACACATTACCGAAACTCCCCATGGCAGACACTCAGGTCACGCGGAGCGATACTCCAGAGAGCCGAGAATGGGCAAACAGATCTCGAAAACACAGTCATTCACGTGATGTTACCCCTGAAGAGCGACCTTACAAGCGACGAAGATCTTCTGCCTCTTCCCGCAGTCGTTCACCAGCCCGAAGAGAAACCGAAGCATCAGAGAACCGATGGGACGCCTATGTGCCTAGGGGTCGGAGGCCACATCGCGATTACGATTCGGACAGAGGTAGCAGAGGTTGGCGCGAGGTATCGCGGAGACGATCTCGAGGATCCGGGGGTACCAGACGAACGAATGCCGAAAGACGAAGTCGGAGCAGGTCAATTTCGCCCGCCAGATCCGTCCACTCCAATGCTTCGTCTGGATTGGATTCCCTCGAGGCCGAATTGCTGGGTCGGTCCAACAAAGAGAAGTCTCCAAAATCGCCCGAAGACAGTCCCAAGCGACGCAAATCGAGCAACACTACGAAGAAGGCAAAGAAACGGCAAACGAAGCTCGACTCGGCCTATAGGTAAGAATCCCTTCCCCTCAACTCGTCGGCCGGAACTGACGCGAGGCATAGCCGCCGCTGGTAGAGAGTATGGCACTGGCCATGCACCTGGAGAAATGCTTTGGGCGGGTATGATTATGACTTCTTTTCTGTTTCATGTTGTACATTTCATCATTTTCGTTCCTCTCAACAGACATGCAATCCATGCATGCTAGAATCGTCCCCGTTAGGACAGGCGTACACACGCGTTTTTTTCTCGTCTTTCTTCTAATAACCCGCCGCGGCGCTGCTTCTCTCACCCTTCCTTTCATGTCCGGAACTGGCGCTTGGGTCTTATATACTTTCTATACACTCTATGACGGTCACGGCTCGAACTGGGACGACTGGCGTCTATCAATGGGGTTCACGAGGTATGCGTGAATACATTTTTTGTCTTGTCAACATGTCCTGAAGCGGGACCTGCTGGTTTCTTCATTCTCGTCCTTGTTCACCGTATCGGAGGCGCGACTATTCCACGTCTCCGCCTTCTCCAAATTCTCTACAATATTCATTGTCTACTGGTGATTGCCGGTAGTCCTCAAGTCCATTGCCTCCGCACGATTTCTATCAACTTACCAAGCCTTGGGAGTTGTTAGCCCCCTTGTAATGGTTTACGAGGTCACATCCAGTTCCAGACAGCAAAGTTGGCAAAAATAGTACATCTCCTCCGTCTACATTTCCTATAGTTGGGTGATACAAGAATGATGTCCCGTCCACCAGCCCCTATACCCCGTGCCCGGGCCAATTCCTCATCCCCCAACCCCTTCGAGAAGCTCCGGCCCGTCGACATATACCTAGTTCTTGCGGTTGATCTGCATGCGCTTCTTCAAGCGATACTCGATGGCGCGCTTCCGGGCGGCAGCCGACTGGGTAAATGCAGCAGAGCCGCCAAAGGGCCCAGCGGCAGCGCTGTTGCGCACACGGACGATGCAGACGTTGTCAGCGCCACCCACGCTCGCGTCACAAGTCATGCCCTGGGGCATCTGCACCTTGACGTCGAAGTCGGTGTTTGTGGCCAGGGAGAGACCGCCAAAGCCGATGCCGGGCACGTCCTGCGTGACCTCGGCGGTCTGGAAGGCCGCGGCGTCTGAGCCGCCCGACGTGCCGTCGACGTCGGCCGACAGCGGACCGGCGCCATCCTGGTTGATCTGTCGGTACTTGAGCGTGACGACGCCGTCGTCCGACGCCGTGGGCAGGCCAGACGCGGCGCCGTCGCCAGCCGCCGCAGCAACGCTGACTTCCTCCGGCTCCTCCGTCTTGACTCCCTTGCTGGTGTCGTCGTCGCCGCCGCCGCCGAGCAGCCCGCCGAGGAAGTTTCCGATCTGGCGCCTCTGCGCCGCGGACCGGCGGTGGTAGGCGCGACGACCGCGACGCTTCTGGCCGAGGTTGGCGGGGATGTCGTCTTCCTGGCCGGTGCCGGTGCCGTTGTTCTCGGGGGCCTGGCCGCCGTTGCCCATGAAGCTGCTGATGAGGACGGCCGGGTCGACGGGCCCGTTGCCCTCGGTGCGTCCCAGGGGGCCGACCTCGCCGCTGGCGATCTCGCGGTCGCGGATGATGGACGTGTCGGCCTGAGAGCCACAGCGGTTGCTGGAGCAGTCGCGGGGAGTCCCGTCGGCAACTATATCAATGGTGTTAGTCTTCAGGCGCGAGGAAGAGCGGGTGAAAGTGAGGGTGCTGGTGTTGGTTTCTTGGGCACTGCTTACCAGAAAGACCAGGCATGGAAACCCCGTTGGCACCTTCGATGGAGGTGACGACGCCGTGTCCAGACACGGTGGCGATGAGGGCGACGGAGATGAATTGATAACGCATCTTGAGAGATGTGCACGAGAAAGGTGAGTAAAAAGTTGGTAATTGGTAGCAATAGAACGGCTGGCGTTGAGAGGTGGAGAATAAAAGAGCCACCGGGGCTTGTTCAGAACAGAAGCTGGAAGAGAGGAAGAGAGAAGCTGGTTGGTGATGCTGACGAGGAAGACTACGAGGAGAAGAAGCGTTGATTTATATAGACGGACAGCAAGTCAACGACGAAGATGGTTGTCTTCTGGAGATGCCCGACTTCATTCCTCCTCCCGCCCTCCATCAGCCACCGCATTCTCGACTCCTCAACTCCTCACCTCCTCACCGCATCCTGAGATGTCGACCCAAAACGACCAAAACACCGAAACCTCGAGGCGCAGCAACAATGGTGCCGGCGCGTTTCGCAGAACATCACCGTTCTAGGAGAATCGATTCGAGCCAAGATACAACTCAACAAGAGTTGAAAGAAGAAGCAGAAAAGAAACACAATGGTGGTTTCGGTCGGTTTCGGTGAAGAGGGGGGAGGCAACCAAAACGGAGGCCATCGTCAACTGGTCAAGTCCTTCTTGGGCCGGTTGCGATTGGCTCGGCAGCATCGATCGTTCCTCGCTCGCAGGAGAAAACGAGGCTTGGGTTCCATGGTCTAACGGTTATGACTGCGGATTCTGATTCCGCCAGCGAGGGTTCGACTCCCTCTGGGACCTATACTTTTTGTTTCATTTTCGTCCGATGCTTTTTTTTTTTAACCTTTTTGTGTGTGCTGGAGTGAATGTGTTTGTGTGGGGTTTCAAGTGGGTGGCGTAGTGGGAATAGTTGCATAGAGTGGTGGGAACGGGCCACGGCAAGAACTTCTTGAATCTTCACTATTTTTTCTATGTTTCATTCCATTCTTACTCTTTAAGGAAGCTGGTCAAGGATGACCATGGTAACCCCGCAGAGAAACTCTGTACGTGGAGACGGCGTGTCTATATGCGACTGGCTCAAGAGAAACAGGAGGGGGAAAAAGGAAGAAGCAAAAGAAGGAAGGGGAAGTTTGGTTTCGGTGTGGTGTTTTGCAACGGGGAGCCGGCTGAAACGATGGGCAGGTCCGGCAAGCGAAACCTCCGAGAAGCAGCTTCAGGCCGGGGCAACCACCACGCTCGTTTCTGTCTCAGGACTCAGGAGGGCAAGACTAAGAAGTGAGTAAAAGTCGCGGGCAAGGGAAAAAAATGTGAAGTTCCGAACGTCTCGGCCGAGATGCCCGCGCATAGATTCAAGCGGGGACTCGCTCTTTTCTTTTGTTCGTTCCAAGCGACGTGCAGACAGGCTGCTTGCAGAATGGTCGTATGGCTCGCTCCCCCCGGGCGATGCCGGTTAGCAAAAGCAAAAGCAGAGCAGGCCCTCCCTTGTCGGCATGTCCTGCCCGTCCAAGACTGGCATGGAAGACGAGCTCTTCGCAGTAACTTATTGTGACATGTCTCTCGACATTCTTGGTTGGTTCTTGTTGCCATCAAAGCGGAGTGCTGCAAGGAGCTATCGAGCATCGGTTAATCTGAGCGCCATGTGACTGACTGGAGACGACAGCGCGAGCACCTGCATTAGCAAAAGTACTATACATATCGACGCGTTGAAGCAGCCAATGCTTTTACTTCCATGTGACTATGCAACCTTTTCTGTACATGTATGTCGCTCTCTAGTTATCCAATGACCAACACCTTTGCACTCACAAGTCAATCAGACAATCAAGTGTTCAAACCCGAGTCCCCGGAGATCTCGCAGCCAGTTAACCCCGCTGCCATCTTTGTTCTCGGGGTTGGCATCTTGTAACGCCCACGTTGCCTTCAGCATCTCGATGGCTGTGAAGAGGTAGCCCCAAGGGCAGATCTCCCAGATGGCCATCAACCTCGACAAACACCAGGTCCGCTTCTCGGGGTCGCGCGTCTCCGCTCCGGCAATAAACGTCGGCCATGAAGTAGCCTTGAAGTAAGGGTCGTTCTCGTCAATGTACGACAAGTTGCTAAGGATGTCACTAACAAGGGAGTCCAAGTCGACGGGCCTCACCGCTCGAACGGCCGGGAGCGCCTGGAGGATGTACAGGCACGTCGCGGACCGGTGGGCGCAGGCCAAGTGAACGCGGCTATCCAAGTCGCTCACGATGCCGTGGCTCTGGAGGTGGGCCGCCCACTCCTGGATGTCGAGCGTGAAGGCTTGGTCCATGAGCGCCAGCGCTTCGTCGGCCGCTGGCACCAGAGAGTCGGCCCACGGGGTCTCGTGAGCTAGCTGGGAAGCTGACAGAATGATTTGCAAAAGCTCTGGGGGACAGGACAGATAGCTCGTCAACTCCACCCGCTTCATGACGGGGAGAAACTCGTAGGCATGGCGGGCAATTCTAGCCGCCAACCCCCCCGTCGCCAGAGTTGAGCCGAGAATGTGGTAACTGTATCGGGGGAAGCACGTCTTGGTTAGCGGCTTCGGATCCGACAGCGTTTGTGGTCTCGACCGGGAGAAAACTTTGTACTTACATGAAGCAGTCAGAAATGACACGGTCCCGCAACATTCTACTGGCTGCGTTGGGGGTGGAGCTCTCGGGGGCCAGCAGTCTCATGATGCTCGTGGCTCCTTCAAGATGGGTCTTCCAGCTATGTCCATCCCTCTTGTCGAGGTCGATGAGGTCGAATTTGATGAAGAAGTGCATGGCGGCCAGCGCAACCTCGGAGCCTGCAGGGTCGAGCGTGTCGAGCACCTCGCGCAAGTGGCTCATGGCCTTTTGCTTGGCTGTCAATGCATCGATCAAGGCTTTGCGAGTCACGAGGTCCTTGGAACGAAGCAGAGCAAGGCGCCCGCCAGCATCGGTGAGACCGGCAGGGATGGTGTGCCAGTTGCGGTTCGTACGAACAATGTTGGACCAGTGAAGGGCCGACGTGGCGATGAGAATTTGCAAAAGCAAAGGGTGCTTTCGAGTCAAGGGAATGAGCTCACGGAAAGGGTTGCTCTCAGGCGTGTCTCGAGGCACCAAGTCTTTGCACACGCGTTCGGCAACTGGAGCATGCGTTAGTGTCCGAGCCTAGAGAGCAAAGGGAGGGGAACAAACAGTAAGTCAGGTAGTACTGGGAGCTCTGGTCGAGATCTTGGAACAAGGGATCCGTCAGGGCAGCCGGGGCGCCGGGATGGAAGGGCAGGGATGGTTGGTGTTGCTGGTGTTGGTGTTGAGGCTGCTGGTGTTGATACTGCTGGTGTTGCTGGTGTTCATGATCAACCACCACATCCTCGTTCATCCCACTGCCCATGGGGACGGTAGGTATCGGGACAGCATCCGGATGCTGCTGCTGCTGCTGCTGTTGCTGATGACCCTGGAGGCCCTGCTGGCTCTGCTCTCCGGCACTGCTCCCAGCGCCGCCACTGCCCCCGTCGTTGGCGAGTCTCCGGACTGGCGGGGGATTGATATTGCCCTGGGAATCAATCCCCTGTGTCCATACGAAAACTTTGCCATACCCGAGGCATTCCTGCCCCGAGACCGCGCATTTGTGACATGTTGGCCACGAGCGGTCACAGCGCAGGCGTCGACGACGGCAGTTGTGACACGGTTTGCTGTTGCTTGGCGGCATGCGCCGAACGCTGTCGGAGCAGCAGAATTATATTGGGGAAGCAGAAATGAATGGAGCAAAAGCGATAATGATGGGAATGGGGAAAGGGAGACCGGGCGCTACAACAGGGCCGTCATGGTCAGGGACCTTTGAAGTTGGGGGGGGGTTTGTTGGAGAAGAGGGATGTGAATTTTTCGGAGGGGTAGCAGAAGTAAAGCAGGAGCAGAACGAGACGTTGAGATCGGCCAGGCGCGAGCAAAAAAGCAATCGAGACAAAGCAAGCAAGCAATAGAAGCTGGGGTGTTTGGGTCTTGGTGGAGGGGTTCGTTCGAGGGGTAAGGGTAATGGTCAAGTCAGATCCCATGACTCGAAGAAAAAGACGTGGTGGGAGTGGAAGTGGTGGACGTGGTTGACGTGCTACAGCCGATTAGATATGGAATCACCTAAGCAGGGCAGGAGCGTCCAACCAGGTGTTGCAGTTTGGCAGGTGCTCCGGCGCGCGGTGCTGTGAAGGGTGAAGGGCACCTTCCTTGTGAACTTGGGTGACCTCGTTGGTTGATCGAGATTGTGTTATCAGGCAGGCACACACGGAGTTCCATCACCTTCCGCCTCACTTTGCCTGTCAACCCATGTCCACTCACTGCCAGCCCACACATCAACCAGTCCACCAGTTCTTCATCATCGCCCGCCATCATTCATCATCAAATCCCCTCCTCCTCACTTCCTTCCATCCTTCCGTTCCCGGCCCCGCTTTGTTCCATGGTCAATGGCCCATGGTCCATGTCAGGATCCATTCGCCATTCCCCATCGTGGGTTGCCATCGTTGCTCACAAATCCGACTACGACCGACCACCTGAAAGAGGAAAGGAAACGACACGCCGTGCATCCGGAGCGCCTCGGGACCTGCGTCTGTTTGGTCCTGGACCCGGCCGGCAGCAAAGCTTATCCCTGCGGATAGAATCCATGCCCAGTCGCTCACCTCCAGACAGAGGTGACACGGCTGCCAAAAACGGAAATCAGCTGTCATCAGCTGCTTCGACCATTCGAGAGCTTCCCGGGACCTTGAGGGTCCTCTCCAGACCCTTCTCTTCACTTTTTTCTTTTCCGTGTCCCGGTCGAGCCCTTGTTGTCGTCTTGATGGCCCACGGGGTCTTTACAAACCTCTTTCTAACGTCGGTCCTTTGAGCCTCGACAAGTTAAGCCTTCTTTTTTTCTTCCTTCATTCCGCCATTCTTCCTCCACCAAAACCTCCACTTCACGATGCCTCTCCCGCTGACGGCCTCGCCATAGTCGATAGTCGGACCATAGACCAGAAATTTTTTTCCTCTCCATCGCTCCCTCTCGCCTTCACCGTCGGTCTGTTTGTTCTCGCCACGAGCCCATGGCACAATGGGTCTTCTTGGTTCCTCCCACCATGTCCAGAATTATGACACATGGTGGCTAGGCGTCGCAATCTGGTGGAGATTTGAAGCCTTTGAATCAGCCCAAAAGGGGAAACTTGAGAACATCTCGTGCGTATGGGCCACACCGCTAGGCCTTTCATTACGATGAATTCTCGTGTGTTCCTTTTTTCCCAGTCTTTCGCCATCGTGGTATACCCCTTGGGCGTTGAGGGATGTCGCGATATCGGGCCTGGTCGATCCAAGTCGAGTGGCTGGATCTGATGGTTTCTCGATATAAAAGAGACTCGAAGGACATTGAAGATGAGGTTGCTATCTCAACGCAACAAGCCAGCTTGGGCATTAGAAGCTGAAGACGGGCGGCACCGAAAGAGATTTCTGGCATAGCTCTTTGCACCATTAGCACAGTGGTTCCTATCACACATATTTCACCTTCTTTGGCCATCTTCTTCACCTGTCAAAAACAACCCTGAGGAATTCCGTCCATATCTTGACAATTATTGGACTATCTCGCTATATCTCGCTTTGGTACTGCGGTCCTTCAGTCATGGGCAACGACATCGAGTCTCGCTCCACGATGGTTGTGGATGAGGTTCCTGGGGAGTTTGATGTAGAAAGGCTGGGTCGGAAACGGCCCGAGGTATTCTCATCGACTTTTGTCGAGGTGATATTCGTGGGATCCATGCTCATGTGTTTGTCAATGGCGGTACGAACTCCCGGGACGACATCTTGATCTGTGCTTGTGCTAATTGTGTTTCCAGGATTTCTTCATCGGAGGCTTTCAAGTTGTGCTCCCTGGACTCGTGGATCCACTAGACATTCCCGAAGCCTCCAAGACGTGGCCTTCCAGTGTCATTACCCTCATGGCTGGTGCTTTCCTATTTCCATGTGGTCGTTTGGCCGATATGTACGGCGGATATCTCGTCTTCCATGCCGGTATCATTTGGTTCGTCGTCTGGACAGTCATCACGGGCTTCAGCAACAGCTTCATGAT
The DNA here is from genome assembly GCA_024115155.1 of Thelonectria blattea. Taxonomy (NCBI): domain Eukaryota; kingdom Fungi; phylum Ascomycota; class Sordariomycetes; order Hypocreales; family Nectriaceae; genus Thelonectria; species Thelonectria blattea. Next base: position 20,787 of record JAMQMW010000990.1, on the reverse strand, counting down.
GCTGGTTTGCTGCAGAGCTATGGAGGGGATCGGCGCTGCTGCCTTTCTTCCAGCAGGCATGTCACTCCTTGGTCGCATCTATCGGCCTGGTCCCCGGAAGAACTTGGTGTTCAGCTTGTACGGCGCCCTTTCCCCTCTCGGATTCTTCCTTGGCATGATCGTTGGAGGCATGTCTCAGGAGCTCCTAACTTGGGGCTGGTATTTCTGGCTCGGTGCCATGGTCATCATGGTTTGCTGCGTGGGTTCCCTTCTCACGGCGCCTCGCGACTATGCAGAGGCTCGCAAGAGTGGTGTTGCCATGGACTGGTGGGGGCTATGCACCATGGTCCCGGGTCTGGTCCTATTCATCTATGCCATCACCGATAGTCGTCAACTTGGCTGGTCGGCTCCCCAGATCATCATTACCCTTGTTGTTGGCCTCGCATTTCTCGGCGCAGCCGTTTACATTGAGGGATGGAAAGCAACCTCGCCCCTCATCCCTCCTGCCATCTTCAAGGTAAAGTCCATGAAGAGGATGCTGGTCACTCTCTTCCTGATTTGGGGCGTCTATGCGATCTTCCTCTTCTATGCCAACTTTTAGTAAGTACCTACGCTACCCTCTCTCCCCTGGGCCTCAACTAACAGACACCAGCATCAACTCTATCATCAAGAAGCCCTCTATGGTTGCTGCTGTTTGGTTCGCCCCTTGGGCGGTTGGCGGCTTGCTCCTCTCCGTTTCCAGTGGCCTGCTATTGCACATCCTGCCTGGTCGTGTTCTTCTCGTCGCCTCGGGCACGTGCAAGATCCTCGCCGTTCTTCTCTTCGCACTCATGCCCGAAGATCCCGATTACTGGGCTTGGGTCTTCCCGGCCATGCTCGCCGAAGCTGCTTGCGTGGACGTCCTTTGGACTGTGGGAAACGTCTTTCTTACCACTAGTCTACCGCGTCACCACCAAGGCATGGCTGGCGCTCTTATCTACATCACCATCTTCATTGCCAGTACGTTCTTTCTAGCTGTCACTTCGGTAGCTGTCGGAAAGTTCAAGGAGATGGGGATGGATGTTAAGGCGCAGTACAAGGGAGGTTTCTGGATCGGTGTGGGCATCGGCGGGGTGGCACTCATCATGTGCTTCTTCTTGGACTTGGGCAAGGCGAGTTCCCAGGCGGACGCAGAGAAAGAGGAGCCCGAGAGCTCGGGTTCTGATTCGGAGATGGAGGTGACTGTTTTGCCCCATGTGGACAACAAAGACGAGACAGTGGTTCAAGTGCACGCTGCTTAGGTCAGGAGATGAAAATTTTACGAGAGTGAAATGGCATCGGAGGGGTAAGATGGAGAAAAAGGAGGGGAATGGGTTCCGATAACGGGATAGGATCGAGGATCTTATACGAGTGGGAAATGGCATTGGGATCACATTGAAATGGGTCAACAACAAAAGTATTGGAGATTTATTTTGGTTCTGATTTGGGCACGGAGCTTGGTTATAACACAGCGGGGTGGGTTTTAATTAATTATATAGGGCATAGAAGAATGGAATAGAAAAAAGATAGACGGATAGATTTATTTTCAGCTAAAGGCAATACTTCTCATATAAGAAAATGGCAACTCGGTACTATCTAGGGTAACAAGTGTCCTCACCAGTAAATAACTTAATATCGTCCATTTCTTCCCCAAAGCTCCCGTGTCTAAGGCGAAAAGACTCTCTGGGAGAGATGGCGCCATTATACGCCGTCATGGTAACAAAGCGAGAGTTTCATTCAGATGACCGTTCCCAACCACGGCTTGAAGCTCTCCAGGCGAACGAGTTTAGCGCTGGGTAAGGTAATCGTCGGTCTCAAGAACTGTCCGTGCCCATCTGCCAAAATTAGCACCGGCCGGCCCACCGGTCCATCGGCCCCGCTCGGGGTGAAGCCGAGACCACCGACTCCCGAACCACCATCGTCAGATTATCGTCCTGCGGCATTTCTTCACATACCCCTTTTCGCGACCGCTCCTTCAACAAGAACAAGCCCCGTTGGCTAAGTGGTATAGCGTGTCACTAGTAATGACAAGATCACTGGTTCGATTCCAGTACGGGGCAGAAATCCTTCCCTTTTGCTGTTTCTTTTTGGTTGGGATGAAGTTGAAGCTGCTTGTTTGTTGGTGTTTTTTTTGTGAATTCCGTGGTGAGTTCAGAACGATTGCGCTTTTCACCTCATAAAGATAGATATCCGTATCTGGTTTCTTAACTGGCACGAAACAGGACGCAAGTAGGTGGCTACGTACAGTAGAATAGGAAGTTCAGCACGTTGGTCGACTTACCTACACAATTAGGTCATTATACGTATTTGTATCGATACATGCGCAAAAAGTAGCTTCAATGAGCCGGAAAGTTCGTGCCCCTGTCGATCACAGCTCTTCTCAGCTAGGTCAACCAACGTCAGCAAAAGAAGACCGGCGCGCTGGTTTTCCACCCTCACACCACACTCAACTCAACAACTCGCATCACACCCGCCACACAAATTAACCAAAAAGAAACAACCTGCAAAAGATAAGCTCTTATTGATTGCCCCGTACTGGAATCGAACCAGTGATCTTGTCATTACTAGTGACACGCTATACCACTTAGCCAACGGGGCGATGGTGACTGGACTGCTTATTACATCCTAGATTGGCAGGGCACCCGGTGGCAGTGGGGAACTGAGAGTTTGGAGTTGAGTTCATGTTGCTTCTATTCGAAGGTTATGATTTGAGTTTTGTCTTGAAAAGTCTCATCTATGTCAAGATTATTTATATGCTTCTTCCTTGAAAACTGTCTCGTAAAGTCCATGCAGGTCCTCGAGTAGCCGGCCATTCGGTCTCTGGCTCGCCGCCGCTTCTCCATCGTCGTAGGGATTCGACGACGTGAGTTCCAACTTTTCCAGTAGTGTCATTCATAGCACTGAGATATAAATAAATGGGAGTTGGTGTGAAGAGAGGCTCCCCCGTAGAGCCAATGTGTCATCCGTGGACCGGGTGGCTTCGTGTCGGGACCCGTGGGTGATCGAATTGTGCTTGGTTGGTCTATGGTCGTTTATCGGTTGCTTATTCATCTCAAAAAACCATCGCACTTATCACCCGTTCAAGTCGAGCTTGACAAAGGGAAGATTCGTGGCGGCTCTGGCTGGTCGGCTTGCTCCGGAAGACCCCGCATCGACTTGGGATATCACGCGGCCAAAGGGCCTGTGGCGATTAGAAGACTGACTCTTAGTCTGGAGGATGTTAGGCTTACGACTTGGTTTCTCGCAGTCGGGCGCCGAGCGCATCCAGATGGCGATATAGGTAGACGGCGTTGTGCGAGAGCGCCCTCATATGTGGTATATACGCAGAAGAGATGCATTCATTCGGAGAATGCGCGACGAGGAAATTGAGAGACGGTGAGTTTGCTCTTGCCTTGGCCATCCCAATGAGATGACCTCGGAAAGGTAATCCCTCATCGTTTTATATAGGAGTATTGGCAGCTTAGTTGACGTTGAGAGGGAACAGGGGAGATTATATAGGCGGAAGGTTAGGGGAGGCAATATTTAGGAAGAAAGACGGTGAGCAAGTATTGACGTGGAAAATACACGGGAACACAAATCTGCAAGTAGCCTTCCGAAGACATCTTGTTTGCAAATGGCTTCCCGTTCTGAGAAGTCGGTGTGGTATAATTCGTGAAATCAGCAACTCTACTCTACAATCTCTACTCGCTAACCGTCATGCATCATGCCATCACGAGCCTTCTACCTAGAATTGCTTGGGCATGACCATTCCGTCAGACCCTTTGTTACTCTCGGACACATGCTCCTCGTCATACATGGGGCTCTCAGCATCGTAAGCCACTCTGACATCATCAATCTCGTCGCCCACCTCCATCCATCGGTCGCTGGTTGCCGGGATAGGGAAGAACCTGCACAGCAGCCAGTACATTCCGAGGGCAATGCCAAAACCGAAGAAGTAGTTGAGGTTGTAGATGTAAGTGGCACCAGCGGGAACATCGCGGCCGATGGCTCCAGCGAAGCCGACCACGTTAATCAGGATACCCGAAATGTAAGCAGCGTAACCGCGCCAGTTGAAACCGTACGTGTAGAAATAGGGTCCAGACTTGCGAGCGTCGTACAGCTCCTTGATTTCAAGGTATCCTCGTCGAACCAAGTAGTAATCCGAGACCATGACACCAGCAATGGAGCTCAGAAACACGCTGTACGCGGAGAGGTAAGTGGTGAACTTGTTGCTGTCGGTCAACAGGTTGTAGGGGCACATGGCGAGACCGACGGCGGCACAAATGTATCCACCCCGGCGGATGTTGATGTAACGTGGGAACAGGGCAGTCAAGTCGGTTCCGGCGGAAACGGAATTGGCCGCAATGTTCGTACCGAGCTGTGCGAGAGCAAAGGCGAATGAAATGACAAACACGCCAAAACGCTGAGCGGAGCCTCCGTCATTGATGAATTCCTCAAGGAGATCGAGGGGATCCCAGATGGTGTCACCGTAGATGACAGTGGACGATGACGATACGATAATGCCGATAAAAGACGTGATGGCGAAGCCGAATGGGATCGTGATCATCTGGGACCATAGAGCGTCGCTGGGCTTTCGGGCAAATCGGGAAAAGTCGCTTCCGTTGACAATCAAGGTGGCAAAGTTGGCAATGGAGGACATGATGCCCTTGACAATCTCCCAAGCGAGGTCGCTTCCATGGAGGGTGTTCTTCTGCTTCACAATAGGGCCAATGCCGCCAGCTCGAGAAACAGCCCAGGCAAGGAAGGCGATTCCAGCACAGGGGACAACGTAGGCCTTGACGGTAAAGAGATGGCGGATCTTGTGGACGGGAAACCAGATGGCCGGAAGGGAGAGGAGCCAGAACAGGAAGAAAGACACAAAGTCGGCTGTCGTGGTGCCCGAGGACTCGCTGAAGGTGTTGGGGATACGATCACGATCCCACGACTTCCAGATTGATCGGATCATGAGATAGACGCAATGGCCACCAATGTAACTCTGGACTCCGTACCAAATACACGCTGAGACCAGGGGTCAGCCTCTCCAATGTTTGCAGCGGACAGATGGCGATTGGTACTTACCCATGGCAGCACGGTTGAAAACAGGCCACAAGCTACCCCAGATACCAAATGAAGATCGATTGGCAACCGGGAAACCAATGTGGTACATGGCACCGAACCGAGCATTCATGGCCACAAAGATACCAGTAATGGAGTATCCGATCCAGACACAAATCCAGGCCTGCCACCATGACAAGCCGCCCACGATCATGGACGAGGAAATCATCCATGTATTGATGTTGAACGAATCGGCGATCCAGAAGCCGACAAAGTTCCAAGAGCGCCATTGACGACGTTCTTTCTCGACGGGTTTGAGATCATGGTTGGTGAGCTGGAGGTTGTGTTAGTCGCGTGCTCGTCTCGCTCAGTAGTCAATGAGGCGTAGATTTGAGGAAGATGATCTCGTACCAGAAGCTGGGTAGGGCTCAAGCCTGGCTCCGACTCGACGGCCAGGCTGTTGGCCAGCTTTCTCAGACGAGAACCTGAACTCATTTTGGCGATTGTTTGGAGGAAGAAAAGAGAATGGTTTGACGGGTTGGAGAGATTCTAGAACTTGACGGCAAGACGAACAAAAACCGAAACGCAAGCGGGATAGACTACCCGTTGTAGGTTTGTGGCGGGGGCGATGACGTGAATTGGCAGGAGGGTGGCTGACACGAGATGCCCGAGATCAACCAGATGTATCGGTTCAAGCTCAAGCCAAGCAATGTTGCAGCCGTTGTGTGGTTCCCCGCTGTGCTGGAATGCAAGACCCAAGGACGAAGACGAAGGGGAACGTCGGTAGTATTTATGTCTGAGGCATGGGAAGGATCTTCAGCGGGACTCTTCAGTCATCCCAGTCCAAGAGAAGCTGTTTATCGTCCCAATTAGTTATCAAACCTGGGGAGTGAGACTCCTCCCCAGAGGCGATAAACACCTCGAGGATCAACGAGTGGGCCGCCGCCGGCCGCGGGACATGGACATGGCTGGATGAAGGGAATTGCGAGAGATGGTCCGTGAAAGCGCCGCCGGGGGCGTGGCAGACGGGAGGCAAAGAGTGTGCCAGAGGGTGTCTGTCACATCTCGAGAAGATGCGTGTGGCCAGGACAGGGTCGTAGAGCCGCTAACGATCCGAGCCCAAGGTCAGACAAGAAGGCGGGAAGGGGAAAGAGCGCACATGGCACGTTGTACTTACATTTCACAGCAGGCCGTCGTACGAATATTCGTGCTTGGAGCGAGAGGAGAGGGACCATTCGATGGAGGCATTGGCTGAGTGTGCGGACCCCCACCGCGGGCCCTCAATTGAATCCCTGGGCATGAAGATTTCGGATGGTATCTTTGTGACTTCCAGGGCGTGGACCGTGGCTCTTTTGGACGTGGATGTTGATCTGATGGTGGCCGAGATGGTGTCGGAGAAGTGGGTAAGTTTGGTTCAGAGCGAAAGCTACGAATGAGGTTCTACTGGTAGCGTTTAAACTTGGTTCCTCAGGTTTCGAGGCTTGCGGCGACCTTGCGGCGACAGTTCGTTCAATGGGAAGGAACCGGGCAGGTCGTTCCATGTCTTGGCTGGCTCCTTCCCCAGGAAAGGCGCTATCAGTGATGCCATGCAAGAGGGACGGCTTCTCCGTGTGGGTTCGTGAGCCGCACCGTCATTGGCCAGTTCTGGCCCTATTCCAACTCTTATCAGCAAAACAACCAGACAAAGATAATGCAGCGTCGCATCAATGCTCGTTAGTTTATCGGTTTATCGCCGCATGGACAAGATTTTGAAGTGATTACTCGATCTCATCGAGTCAACCCACACTCCCCATGTTCCCCAAGCATATCTCCAGGTTCATCAGCGCGCATCCACGCATCTGGGCACTACGAGCCGACTAACCACTCTCTGCCCGGTTTGCCGGTGTTCCTACCCATGCTGCCGCCATTCTAGAATCTTTGAAACCGACACCATCCGTCTGTCGATCAAAGGCTCCATTCCCTACCTCAGTCCTCTCTTTTTTGCCCGTTTTCGTCGTGTGAGAGTTTGTGTCGTGGCCAGCTGATTGACATCCCAACTGAGACCATCTCTAATTTCCCGTGCCTGTCCGTCGGAAATGTAAACTCCGAACCATCAGCTCGACATTCCGGCTGCCTGAACCATGGCTGAGATGGCGGATATACTCCGCCGTTGCCACGACAGAGATCGTACCAGTCACGACCTCAACTACCTACCTACTTAGTATGTAATCCTCCTCTTCCATATTTGCCGCCCTCCTCACCAGGGTCACCGCTGGTCGACCTCGTACGACGCAGAAGGCTTCCAGTTTCTGCGAGATGCCGTGGTGGAGAGTATTTTCCCTATCTAAGACACGGATGACCCATAGACCAGCGGCCACCTCCGCATGCAGCCATGGAGAGACTTACAACATCGGTGCCTCATGACGACTCTCGATGCGGGTGTTCGTCAGCATCCAAACTTAACAGACCCGTGGAGAGGTATTCCGGTTCCTTATTATTGGTTCAAACATAGTCCATTCGGGAGAGAAATGTCGTTTTCTTACATAAGGGTTGTAATCATGTTAGCTTCGCAAGCCGCTGGACGGCCTGGGCCTTGCTAGACGTCGTCTTGGGTAGGTAGTTTTACTTCCCGTCCTTCATAAGAATAGCTACAAACTACTACAAGTAGTAAGTAGTAGTTACGTATAAGATATAGCAGTCCAGTAGTAGTACGAATGGTGGCAGGCATCAGGCATGGTAAAGTTCAGAGATCGAATTAATCGTGGTATTAACTACTGACCTATCTTGATCGCAGAATCATTGAGCTTAAAGGCACCAATTCGAAACCTCATGCACTAAATTGTACGGTTGTTTTAAGGTGATAATAAGAATAACTTACATTACGGCTTAAAGTGGCTGAAACCCACACACGGGTAAATAGATGCTTTTCCACACTTCGGCTCCTCTAGGGTAAAAAACTTAACACAGCCTTGAGATCGCCACTCGTTTGTCGTGCCAAAACTCGTGGACCCTTGATGCAGGTGGCCTTACGGATATACCGGTATTCCTTACCTAAGCCATCTCACATTAGGGGACCAGTCTGTCGGGTACCGTACGTGTTGGCTGGCCGCTAGCGCAGCAATGTAAGTTGATTGGCAGGAGGTATTATTTCCTCGAGATGAAAGAAGGCAGGAATGAAGAGAAACTGTACTTAATAATTAATGACTCGACTGACACGACGTCTTGTGTCACCGCAAGGTCGGAAGTGCATAAAAAAATTGGCCAGACAAGACATCCATTTGGCAGAGAGGGAGAGGCCGTCCACTTTTCCAAGTTGCTCGTTGCACAGATCGGACAGAAGCTGTGGCCCATCCACGATGAAGAGGACAACATCTTGAGCCAGCCACCATCGCTTCGCACTGCATCTGTCGGTGCAAGTTTGGAGCACAAATACGTAAGTAGAAGTTGACCGCTGCCGAGCAGCTCTGATAAACTTGACGAGATCCTAGGGAGTTAACCTCAGGAATAAAATGGAACTGAGCATTGAGTGACAAGCACTGAAAACACGTGAATATTGCCCCGCCATCGTCATTCTGGCCTGCCCAAACACTGCTAGAAACGACCGACAAAAAAAAATTTACCCCTCCTGGTGTCTCCTGTCCAACATGTGTGTGCGCCCGCGCTCTGGGCGCCTTTCTCACAAA
>JAMQMW010000990.1:0-11983 GCA_024115155.1 Thelonectria blattea | reverse complement strand
CCCCCCCCCACCATCCAATCCCGCTCCCCGCCTTCAATCACCGCCAAACGCCAACTGAACGCCAACTCCCATCAGCCATCAACCGTTGTAACATCGCCTTCCTCTCCTCCTTTTTGGTCTTCGCGAACCCCTCCCCTTCCCCTTTCTTCCATATCCCATACATAATCATTCCTTCCAACTGAGGCCACCTCGTCGCAACCATGGAGGACCAGCTGGTGCAGCTCTTGGCCAACACTCAGTCCTCAGACCAAGGCCCCCGCCAGCTGGCTGAGATCGAGCTCAAGCGCGCCCGCACCAATCCCGCCTTTCCTCAGTCGCTCGTCAACGTTGCCTCCCATACTTCGGTCAACACCGCCACTCGCCAGGCTGCCCTGTCTACCGTTCGACTGTTCATCGAGTCCAACTGGAGCCCCGAATCAGCCGACGGCGAACCCCAGATCCCCATCTCCAATGAAGTCCGTCACCAGCTGAAGCAGACCCTGCTTGACCTTGCTCTGAGCCCGGAAGAGGATCGTAAAGTCAAAATCTCGGCCAGGTATGCGAGACGCAGTATCCGTCGTGAATCGTCTATGTAATTCTCCGAGTTGCTGACGAGCTACCCCGAACAGTTACGCCGTTGGCAAGATTGCCCTTCATGACTTCCCCGAACAGTGGCCCACCCTCCTCCCCGCCGTCCTCGGTGCTATATCTTCCGGCACTGATGCCCAAACCCATGGCGCATTGCGAGTCCTCGGCGACCTCCTCGAAGACAGCGTGAGCGAAGATCAATTCTTGTCCATGGCTGAGGATATCACCAATGCCCTGACCGAAATCGCCCTCAACGAAAACCGAAAGCCCATGCTCCGAGCCCTTGCCATTTCCGTTTTCCGCAGCTGCTTCGATCTTCTGAATATGATCAAGGAGGACCGTACCAAGCCAGTCAAGACATTTGCCGAGAAGCTGCTCAACGATTGGAACCCCTTCTTCGTCAATGTTCTCAAGAGTCGTCTGCCCGACGCCGACCTCTCTGGCGGCACCCAGCCCGAATCTTGGAATAGCATCATCGCCCTCAAGCTCCAGGTCGTCAAGACTCTTCTTCGGATCCGTCGCGTTTTCGCCACTTTGCTTCTCCCCCAGTGCACCAACTTCTTCAGTGCTGTCTGGGAGGAGCTCACTCTGATGCAGGGCGCTCACGAGGAGCTATACATTAAGAATGACGCCCAGGGCAGGTTGGAGGACTCTGACAGCCTCCCCTACACTCTGGACTTCCTCATCCTAGAGGAACTGGACTTTTTGAACCAATGCTTTAGAGCTGCCCCCGTCCAGGCCGAGCTTGACGGACAGCTCAATGCCCATGCCAATGCTCAGGATGTTCCTTGGATGGTGGAGATTATGAAGATGCTCGTCGCCTACTCCCGCGTGACTAGGGAAGAGGAGGAGCTTTGGGACATTGACTGCTCTCTCTACCTTGCAGAGGAAACCTCTGTTACAGCCAACTACACGGCTCGAACCGCTGCCGGCGACTTGTTGATCAAGATGGGCGAGTGGTTTGATCAGAAGACGATTGATGGCCTGTTTGGCTACACCAAGACCCTCTTCACCGGCGAAGGTTCGTCGTGGCGAAGCCAAGAGGCTGCCCTTTACCTGTTTGTCATGTTGGTTAGCGACTTCCAGGACATGGGCAAGCCCATTGCGGAACCGGTCGCTCATGCGTACCTCGAGCTCGTTGACTTCGCCATCAACCGTGCCGAGGAGCCCCTTCTTCGGGCCCGCGGCTACCTCGTTGCAGGTGTTCTCAGTCGGTCTTTCCAGACCCCACCAAACCTGCTGGATCGAATTGTCGAGGCCATCAACCGCGAAGAGTCCGAGGTGGTTCAGGTCGCCTGTATCAAGGCTGCCGAGGGTCTCATCAATGCTGGACGTGTCAGCCCTGACCGTCAAATCCCCATCATAACCGCTATTCAGACGTACATGAACGGCAAGGACCCCACGGAAATGGAAGATGCGGATGAGCTCCTCGTTACGCTCGCAGAAGCTCTCCGTGCCTCTATCAGCCTGGACACCCGGATTGCACTTTCCAACGATGTGCAGTCGGTTGATCTCCTTTTCCTTCTGGCGAAGCTGGGTGCTAGTAACTTCCAGGTGACTATGCTGGTCACCGAGGCGGTTGAGGAGATCGTCGGTGCCTTGGCTGACCCTGTGTCGTACACTGCCCTTTGTAGCAAGATTCTGCCTACTTTGACAGGCGCGTTTGACGTCGCTAACTTGACAGAGGACAACCCGCTCGTTACTGTAAGTCAGGTCTCATGGCGAGTCTTCAACTGTACTAAGAAATCCAGGTTGCGACTGAGCTTCTTTCTGTTCTGGTTGAGCATGGATCAGAACCCCTCCCTCCCGGATTCGTCGCAGCCACTTTCCCCAAGCTCAACCGCCTTCTTATGGAATCCACAGAAGGCGAGGTACTCCGACCCGGTTCGGAGACGGTCAAGTATATCCTGCAACACGACCATCAGCAGGTACTGGGCTGGCAAGATGCTAACGGCCGTTCTGGCTTGGAGGTTTGCCTGCACATCATTGATCGACTCCTTGGCACCTCCATCGAGGATAACTCTGCATCCGAGGTTGGAGGTCTCGCTGCTGAGCTTGTTGAGAAGGCCGGCCAGGAACGCCTGGGTCCGTTTTTGCCACAGCTACTGCAAGCTGTTGCGACGAGACTTGCTACCGCGCAAGCTGCGGCCTTTATCCAATCGCTCATCCTCGTTTTTGCGCGCCTCTCCTTGGCTGGCGCTCACGACGTCGTCGAATTCCTGAGCCAGATCCAGATCAATGGAGAGAGTGGCTTGACTATCGTGCTTACTAAATGGTTGGAGAATTCTGTGAACTTTGCGGGATACGACGAGATTCGAGTCAAGTGAGTAACTAGTTCGAAGGGCGCTTTTCAGTACTAATGTTCCTTAGTGTGATTGCCTTGTCCAAGCTGTACTCGCTCAACGACCCTCGAATTGCTCAGACGACAGTCAAGGGTGACCTGATCATTGGTGCCGACGACGGTAAGATTAAGACGCGATCTCGTGCTAAGCAGAGTATGTGCCAAACACATGCCAGCATTCCCTCAGCGGACTTTGTTATGAACAGCCTCTGCGAACAAATTCTCCAAGAAGAGAGGGCTAATTCCCGACCTAAATGCCTAGACCCCGATCAGTACACCATTATCCCCGCGCCTCTCAAGATGGTCAAGGTGCTCATCGAGGAGCTCGTTTCCGCATCAGGCGCCCGAGCCGCCGCTAATGCCGCTGCCGCTGCCGTTGCAGCTTCCAACCTCGATGACGAGGATAACGATGACGATGGCTGGGAGGACGAGGACAGCGTTCTTGACCTGAGCCTTGGCGCTACCAAGTCTGATCTCATGTCATTCGTGGAGGGCGGTGGCCAGCGACAACGAGACAACGAGACACAGGCTTACCTGACCGAGTTCTTCATCCGATGCGGGCAGGAGAACGTGGCCAACTTCCAGGAGTGGTACAATATGCTTTCGGACGATGAGAAGGCCAAGCTCAACGACGTTGCCAACTCGGCGCAATAAACGAAGTGGCCTTTAGATTGAGTATCAAAGTTCTGCTTGGCCGTTCACCTCGATGACGCCCACGGAGGTTTGGTCCTTGATGAGACATGAGGATAAAAAGGGATTACGGGGAAGGCGGGATAGATGTTGGGGACGGAAAAAGACAATGGGAGGCTTGCACCTGGCTATTTGTTAATGTTCCTTTCTGTCATGTTGGGTCGAAAAAGAATAAATAGATGCTGGCGGCACAGAAGGATGATGATGATGAAGCGGCCTCTTGGCTTTTACGACGGAAGCGAGTTGGGCTTGTGCTGGAGTGCGATATTGCTGTGCCATATCTGGAATACCAGTCTAGCACTTGGGTAGAATGAATCATAAGAACTTGAACGACAAACTTTTGTCCCCCTGCTGTGCCTCACTTGGGGTAGTTTACAGAGGGCGAAGTTGTGCGATTAAAGGAAATTGGGACCAGATATTAAATGCAGCTGTTTTTTTCGTTACATTATTCTGTTCATAAACTCGTTACAGCCCCCGTTTTCTCATTTTCCATACCTCCTACTCGCCTCTCAGATGATATCACCACCGCCAAATCCCCCAAACGGGTTATTCCCCCCTCCGCTCCCGGGACCGTGACGAGGGTGGCCCCCAGGACCGAGGGGATCCCAGCGAGCCCCCGGCGGCGTCTGAGGATCGTAGTTGTCCGGAGCCCACTCCTGCGAGCCGAACAGGGGATCCTCAAACGTCGGGTGCATTCCGGAACCGCCGCCTGGACGAGGGAATCTGCCGCCGATGGGCGGGCTGCCGAACGGGTCGTGGGGCCCCAGGCCCTGGGGGTTGAGGTCGTCGTGGCCGATGTTGTAGGGCGAGCGGTTGGGTGCGAGCGGGTGGCGGACGCCCGGGCGGTTCATCTCGTAGGGGTCCTCGAAGCCGGGGGGAGCGAAGTCCGGTGCCGGATGGGGACGGGGGCGGGCGAAGTCCGGGAGGGGTTGGAAGGGCAGGGGGCGGGCGTCGTCGCGGAAGGGGTTGGGGTGTAGGTCCGGGGCTTCTTGGGCGCGGCGCTCGCGGCGGGCGGTGGATTCGGCTTCGTCGTCGGCCGAGATGGCGGTTTCGACGTAGCCTTCTATTTGGAGCTTGGGGGTGAGCTTTTGGATGATTTTGACTTTGAGGTCGAATAGAAGGGCTAGAGGGACTTGGTTAGCATATTGGACTCGCACGAGCAACTGAATAAGAAACGCACCGGAAACAGCCTCCTCGGAAACAAACACCCCCCTCAGCTTCTCGACAAGATCGCTCCGATCCTCAACCCGCTCCTTCACGGTGATGCGAACCGGCAGCCCGTCCGACCGCACAACATCGCGCACGACGCGCTCGAAGCGGTAAATCTTCTCGTCGCCGACGGCCAGGCCGCGCACCTCGACCTTCCCGCCCATGCGGTCGACGCGCACGACGAAGCGCATGGCCGACTGCTTGTGGGAGTAGACGAAGCTCAGGGAGCCGAAGCCGGCGTTCCACTGGGACGGGAGGCGGGGGGCGAGGGATTCGCATTGTGCTGGGGGGGGAGGATGGTCAGTCGCTTGGTCTTGGGGGAGAGCGGGAGAGGGGTAGAGGGAAGGTTGCGTACGGAGGAATTTTTCCTCGTCAAAGCCTTGGAGCTTGAAGCCGAGAGCGGCGAGGGCGGCGTGGATGAGTAGGGCGATGGCTTCGTACGACGAGGCCAGGTCGGATGAGTCGTCGTCGGGGGGGTGCGTGGGCAGGGCGTCGGCCATGCGCTGGAGGACGGCGTCGGTCCTGAGCGGGGAGTCTGCCATGATGTGTGGTGTTGATTTGGATGCTTTGGTAAAATGGTTGTGATTGTCGGATTGAATGAATGATGATGAAGGTGGTGGTGGTTGTCGCCTCCAAGATTACAGTTCCAGACGGTGCAGACCAAGCTGTCTTTTATACCCGGAGCACACGGTACGTTTGACTGATGTGCGTCACGAACTCGGGTGCCTCATCAGCCCTACGGGTGGAGGCTGTTGCCGACGGGAGGGGAAGTGCGGCCTGGATTAATGCCCGAGCAAGGAGGCCTGAAAAAAGGCTGTGAGAGCTTACAACCCCGGGGGATTTCAATATTGAATGTCGGAGAAATGCCGAAGAGGCGAGGCGAGGTAGGCAGGTACGGATAATAATGAAAGGCCGAATTGGAGGGCAAAGCAGGTCATGGTTCGGGTTACGTCATGTTGGCTCATGTTAGGCATCATGATTGAGTTGCACGCAGGGACGTGAACCACGTGACCTCGCGTCTGCCCCTCAACGCGTCCCACCACGTCTCGTCACGAAACGCCCCCTCCAAACCACCAGCATGAACCACCACGAGCGCCATTCCCTGCCTCACCTTTCCCTTCCACCAACCCTAGACCTCCCCCTCCCTTATCCCCTCAAATGCCGACCCAACCCCCTCCCCAAGGCCCCTCCCTCCCCTCCTCCTCCTCCTCCCCCCTCCTCACATCCTTCACCACCTTCCTGACCCTCACCCTCCACTCCCTCCTCTACCACCGCGCCCTCTACCCCCCCGCCACCTTCCTCACCGCCCGCGCGCTCAACCTCCCCGTCCACCAATCCCGCCACCCGGGTCTCTGCACCTGGATCAACGACGCCGTGGCCGCCGTCGCTCGCCAACTCCAAGACGGCGCCGTCCGCCGCGTCGTCGTCGCCATGCACGCGCCGCCCGATCGCCGACATCCCTCCGCCGTGCTGGAGCGCTGGGTGTTTGACGTCGAGTCGTTTCCTTGCTGGGGCGCCGTCTTGCCCGATGAAGATGCCGTGGACAACGAGGACGACGACGGGGAAGATGTAGAGGGAGATGACGAAGCAGACGAGGACAACGAGAACGCAGCACAGGAACCGGACACGCTCAACTGGACGGACATCAACGAGTCTCTCCGCGCAGCCCTCCGCCGCATCGCCTACGCCGCCGAGTCCAAGCCGCCGTTGCCCGAGGGCAGCACCTTCACCCTGGCCGTCGAGCTCCGGGACGACGCTCCCGCGCCCATAGGTGTAAGGAGCCCGCGCCTCCGCCGTGACGTGAACACTGTGATCTCCTTTTCACCCAAAGACTGACGCCGCCCCTCTTGTGTAGCATCCCCAGCCCTGGATTCCTTCCGAACCCAAACTACAGCCGCCCACCGACTCGGCCCCGAAGCAGGGCAGTTCGCTCGTCGGCTGCAGCACGACGCCGATTCGAAGCGTGCAAGCCGGGCCGCTCTTCTTCGAATGCTGGTTTGAGCAGACGATTGCTCCCGAGTGACTTATACGATTAATGACAGAA
The DNA here is from genome assembly GCA_024115155.1 of Thelonectria blattea. Classification (NCBI taxonomy): domain Eukaryota; kingdom Fungi; phylum Ascomycota; class Sordariomycetes; order Hypocreales; family Nectriaceae; genus Thelonectria; species Thelonectria blattea. The sequence continues at coordinate 5,132 of JAMQMW010000990.1, read as the reverse complement.
AAGAATGATACCCACGCGTTATAGATGGCTAATCACGCCTTGTTCAAATTCATATTACTCTTCCTCCCGCTAATGTCCGCTCCAAGACAATGATATAAAAAAGGGCGCCCCATCATCCCCATCCATCCATACATACTCATAAGCAATAACCGACTCGCCCGCTTGACCAGATGCCAGCTCCGGCCCGGAATCCGAGCCATTGTCATTCATCCAGACTCCGCGCCCGCTTCCCTTGTTCCCAATGACCCCTCCTTGGCGTCCACTCATGATATAAGTACAAAAATGAAAGAATTGCCAAATGCCGTTCGTTCCTCTGTAAGACGTCGTCGTGATAAACAAATGCTTTCTTCTTTTTCCAGGACTCCTTTTTTCTCGTGTTACTCGTTGCTCTTGAGCAACGCCCTTAAGGTGACCATTTCCCGCTTCAGCTTCGCATTCTCCTTCTTGATGCGCGCCGCCTCCTCGCCCTGGTCCTTCAGTTTCGTCATGAGCTCTTCCTTGTCCTTGTTGCTCGTCCCCTTAAGCGCCTTAAGCATTCTGCCGAGCTCCACGTTGAACTTATCGTAAAGCAGCTCGTTCTCCGCAGCCGTCTCCTTATACAGCTGGTCGATGGCCCGGACCTTGGCCTCGGAGACCTTGACCGTCGTGTCCATGTCTCGCTGGAGCGCCTCGTGCTTCCCCTGCAATTCCTGGACTTCTGTGGGGATTCTATCTTCCAGTTGACGGATGGCGGCGCCCAGCCGACGCATGTCGACCGAGTGGGAGCCCGGCGGTCGGGTGCTGTTGACGCGCGCCATCTCCTGTCCAATCTTGGACAGCTCTGACCGCAACGAAACATCAATGTCTTCCACCGCCTGCTTCTCCGTCTGCAATCGCTCGCGGAGCTTCTGGGGAGACTGCAGCCGGAGCCTCTGCGTCCCCGTTCGCGTGGGACTGCCGTTTCTGTTCGGGCTGGCGCTCAGACGCCGAGTAGGCGATTCGGAGCCGGAACCGAGTCCTCGTCCGGGCCGCAGCGTGGGAATGTTTGTCGTCGACAGCGTCCTGGAGTGCCTGTTGCTCTTCGTAGGCGACGGAGTGCCGGATTGTGGTTCTGGTGGGTCGGCGTGCGCATTGAATATGTCTGCCAGATTCTCCTTTTGTATGCGAGACGCGCGCAGAGTCTGAGCCACGGGACTAACGGGTATTCTAGACGGTGTCGGTATCTTGGGGCTCAGCGGCGCCTGCGGACTGGCATTGATCTTCTCGCTCGTCTGCTTCGTATCCTGCAGCGGCTGCAACGGCTCCTCCTCGTCATCCTCCAGCGACGTCGAATCCATGAGACTGCGTAGATCCGACAGCGAGCTACGTCTCTTCTTTCTGTGCGTCTTCGGCGGCGGCTCGACCTCGGGCTCGCCAATCGTCTCCAGCACCCGATGCGAGCTGCCCGGCCTCACCTCGTCAAACGCCCCCGCAATAGGCGGACGGTCGCGAGACCCGGCGCGACGCTGCAGTTTCTTGGGCAGCGTGTTGTCGTCAATGGAGCGAGACCGTCCCAGAGACGCCTTGGACAAGCTCGCGGGCTCCCCGGTAGCCGGGTTTCGGTGCTTGCTAAGCGTGCGCCACATCGAGGACCGTTCGTCCTTGCTGTTTTGCCGCAGGAGCGTGTCGAAGCCAAACTTGCGACGCAGCGACGACGTGTTGGAGGCGATGGAGCCCGCATACGGCTTGCCGCCGCGAATGGCCGAGTTGATGGACTCGTAGGCTGCGCTATCGAGCCCGAAGCTGTGGTTCAGCCCGGGCTCTTCGAAGATGCGATCGCAGTCCTCCACCAGCCGATCCAGCAGGTTGATATAGTTGGGTGCCGTGCCGTCGTGAACGAGCAGCTCCGCAAACGCCAGCGTGAGCGCTCCCCTGTCGCCATCGTTGCCACACCCGTCCAAGAGGTCGGCTAGCAGCTTGATGAGGGCGGTAAAAGCTCTGCGGTTCTGCGGCGCTATGTCTTTGAACAAGAAGTTGACAAAGTCGGCAAAGTCGCCCGGCACCCGCTTGTTGACGCGTGCCTGTAGCGTATCCAGAGACTGCATGGACATGACAGGGCCCATCTGGTCAGCCCAGGCGATGCTCAGAAACTTCTCAAACGCCACAAAGATGACCTCGGTGGTGAGGTCAGTCGCCGCCTCAAAGTCGTAAGGGCTCTCGATGAGTCGGTTGTACAGGTCGTTGACGGACAATTCATCGGCCACGGAGCGGTTCAGCAGAGTACGGCCGATGATGAGACCCTTTCGAGACTGGAAAGCCGCCACGTAGCCCGTAAAGGTCTCTTCCAGCCTCACCAGCGGATTTACCGGACGGCTCTCCTCCTGAGACGGGCCGTCTTTGCCGCGGATCGACCCGACTATTGACTGCTGGCTGTTGTTGCGATGGATCGGAGGAACCTGTCGCTTGTGTTTCGATTCTGAGGGAGTCGCGTCAGGAGTATGCGTAGAGCCGGTCCAGAGACTTGAAAAGATCTTGACCGGTGACGACGCCAAGAAAGATCGTGTCTTCTCGGCACGTCCTACCAACGGCAGACCGGAGAGCGTTTTTGAATAGTACGAGACCAAAGCCGCCGTGAGCTGCGAATTGGCGACGCTATGTTGAGTGCTGAGCAGTTGGATGACTGTGGCAGTTAGCTCCCATTCATGCCGCATTATCGAGCATCGGCTTACCTCGTCGAGACATGGTGGGAAGCAAGTCTTCAAGCGCAACGTCATCTTGATACTGCTTCCCATTCAAGCCCACGGTGATCATGGACACCCTGTTCAGGTCGTTGCTTGCAATATTCACCACAACCTCGACACCATAGTGCCCAACCGGCGCGCCCTTGGTACCCTGCTGGTAATCGACGACGACGCGGACCGGGGCAGGCTCCTTACGGCCCTCGATCAGCTCGTCGGCACCCTCTTGGAATACGGCGGCGTGCAGTCCAATGTTACTATCCAGCATGCGAACCGACCGCAGCGTCCAAGTCGGGTCTTCTCGTTCCGCCTCGGAGAAGCGCGCCTCGACGCGCGCCTTGACGATGTCCTCTGCCCACTTGGCCGCCCGGGACTCGAGCGCTTCCTTGAGGACGAAGCAACGCGAAGTGACCGAAGGGACCACGCGGTGCTGCTCTCCAGCGTGCGCCCCTCGCATCTCTTGCGTCGACGTCATCCAAAACAGCGACCCGTCTAAGGACTCGGTGAAGCGTACATCAGGCAGAGGATGCCACCCGGTAAAGACAAACTCGTACGAAGCTGGGCCACCGGCCGCGTTGGTCATGGATATGAGCAACCCCGCCGCCGACGGCTTCTCAATCTCTCGCAAGAGATCGCGCCCCGTCATGTTCCCCGCCATCTTCTTCAGAATAACGACGCAGTCCGAGAAGAGCAAGAACACGCCCGACTTGTCCGACTGGTTCATCGAGGCCTGGAACGGGGGCGCAAGCTCCGTGAAATCCGCCGCCGTGATCAGACGTCCCTGCGGCTCCAAGTTGGACGGCCACGCCTCGACCATGTTCCGCAGCCGGCTGGCAATGTGCGGTTTGTCCGGTAACGGGTCGTCCATGGAGCAAATATTCGTAATGATGTCTCGCGCCTTGAGCAGGGGCTGCAGCGCGGGGTGCGTGATGGGAATGCTTCCCACGATCTGGTCGATGAGCAGGCTGTACCGCGGAAGCCTCTGCACCGGCTCGATGAGAATGGAGCGAACCGCCTGTTCGCCTGCCTGTGCCACTCGTTGGCGGAAACTCGACTGCTGGTCGAGAAAGGAGTTGAGGAGCGTCGGGAAATGCTGGCTCGCCTTAATGTAGTCCTGGTAGCATTCGGTGAACCTAGGAAACCACTCCAAGAACAACTTCGCCATAGCCAGACAACCACTCGGGTCTCTGACGCGGCCCAGCCTCGAGCCCAGCATGTTGACCGTGTTGGCGTCCATGTCCCTCGTGGCCTCCTCTTCCGTCTCGTCCATGATCTTTTTCAATTCCTCCATGAAACCCGAGTTCATGGTCAAGATGGCGTCGGCCGACTGGGGAAACAAGCGCTCCAACTCCTCCTCGGACGGACTGAGGCTCCCGGGAGGTCTCGCGCGGGCGCTTTCTCTGAAATCCGCCGCGACGTGTCCCACCAGTTCCCTCAGCTTCGCCACGTATCGTTCCTCCGTGTTGACCAGCTCCATCAGCTTCATGCGCAGCTCCGCCTTTTGGTCCTTGGTGAAGGACTTGCTGCGGTTCAGCGCCGACGGCTTCGAGGGCGCCCGCCGTAGGCGACTCGTGGGTAGAAAGACGGGATCGCCAAACAGCTTCACCAGGGGCGTGTATGCTCCATACTGCCTTAGCGTCGGGTCTAGGATGTCGTCCTCGTCGTCGGGGAGGTCGTCGTAGTCCTCGAGCTGCAGGGGAACGATGCTTCTGGGGGGCAGGACCAGGTCGATGTCGACGTTGCTCACGTGCTGGGTCTGGAGGGCGTCTTGCAAAATGTCAATGACATCGGCGGTGTGGTCGCTCGGCAGCATATTCTTGACAATGTCGGCGGCGTGCTGCTCGCCAAACAGCGCCGGGGCGCTGCCGGGCCTCCTCCCGCCGCGGACGGGGTAGTTGAGGCGCAAAAAGGTCTTGACATTTTCGGGCAGCTCGGTGAAGTACTTGAACAGGCCGAAGGCGAGGGCGCGGTAGACCTCGTCGCCCTGGAACTCGCGGGGCAGGTGGTTAACGACGGAGTAAAAGGCCGAGTTGGGCGAGATGGTGATGCGGGGGAAGCACTGGAAGCCGGCCGGGGAGAAGACGTGGACCTGGACGCGGGAGCTGTTGAGGGTGTAGTTCGCCGTGGTGGACGGGCCGTGGAAGATGAGGATGGGGAGGTGGCCGAGTAGCGGGTCGGCGGCGTGGTAGAGCGTGACGTGGTCGGGGGAGAGGGCCAGTTCTTCGGTGACGCGAACCATGGCGGGCTCAATGGGCCTGCAATGAAGCGGCCCGCGGGAAGACTAGAGAGAAGGTCGAGTCGTTTCGGCGGAGAGGCGGAGGGAGAGGGAGGGAGGGAGGAGGGAGGGGAGGCCGAGGCGGAAGTGAGGTTTGTTTATGGTGGTTGTCGGTAGGTTGTGATCGGTAGGTGGTGGTTAACTCTGGGGGGGTTCCGTAG
>JAMQMW010000986.1:0-20046 GCA_024115155.1 Thelonectria blattea | reverse complement strand
AAATAGAAGACGAGACGCCACGGCGCTTGCCTCGTGGGACAAGCAAGCAACGCGGAGACACGGAGGGAGTCAAGATTGGTAGATATCTAGAGAGCTGGTCAAGTATTACCTACCGGGGGAGTCCACAAGACCTACGAGGCTGACGCATGCAAATCAGACAGGAACAAACTCTAATCCAACGACATGTCATGTGCGGCCGGAAAAGGACAGCTTTGGCCTTGGTTCTCCTGAATCACAAGAAGCGGCAAAGAACGGGCGTGCGACTTTGGTCGACGGGCTGAATCATCACGAGCCGAATTCATGATTCAACCTCACCTCGCACCCAGCCAAGGGAATTCCGTCGTCGTTGTGTGTCTCATTGCTCGTGCCAAAAAGAAAACTAAACTCCCATCCCAACCGAAAAAAAAACCTGACCCCGTGACGGGTCAATACATGGATGTTCCAAGACAAAGATGCCTCCCCGAAGAAGCCCGTCGCGTTAACATGATGCCGCCTCCGATCCGTTACATTGGTTGCCGCCGCCCGAACTCGTCCCAAATCACTTTTCCGGTCCCAGCAGCCTCAGAGGGCGAGCCCTGTCCCATCTCCCGTCCATCGATACAATGCCAGAAGTTCCCGTCGTCGTTGTTGCTGTTCCCCGAGGTCTTCCGGTACCCGGCCTCGGACCTGAGCCAGTGCGCTGCGCATTACTTTGCTGAATTTCCTCTGCAGTCGCCTGTCAGTTGTGCTCAACTTGGGTCGCCTACAGTCAACAACTCACCTGGTACTCGGTATTCAACGTCACCACGCACGCTTCGTGCGCTCGAACGATCGTCTCGCATGCCTTGGCAACACTCGGGGAGGCTTCCGACTGCAGCTTGTCCGCAATCAGCAGCAGCAGAAACGACCCCTGAAGCAGGTAGATGCCAAAGAAGAAGGGCATAAACTCCAGCCCGGGATCAAACTCCAGAATCTGGTTGATCGCCTCGGCCGCCGCCACCGCGTGGCTCGTTGCCGTGATGAAGCCTTGAGACGAGATCCAGAGATCCTCGTCGTCGAGGAGATTGATGGGATCCCACTTCCCTGCAAGTAAAATGTGTAGCACGTGCATGACGTGCGTGCCGTACGCAATCACTATGCGCGTCTGGATATCGCTCTCCGTCAACCGGTTGGATCCGCCAGAGTGCACCGAGTGCACCGATGGTGTTCGAGCGTCGATAGCCCCGTTGGCGTCGCCATTCTCCATTGAAGCGTCGCCCTTGTCTTCTGTCCTGCGGAGGTGCTTTCTCTCGAACCGCTTCAGACTCTGCTCGTACCTCTCCAAGTGGCGCGTCATCTCGGCCGTCTGCGCATCCCATTCATGCGCTAACCGGAAGCTGAGCCCAAATCGTGGGTGCGTCTTCGCATGATGTAGGTCAACTATCTCGCCGAGGATGGTCATGAGGGGCAAGAAATACCCGAAAATGCTATGTCCGCGGCACTCGTATTGAGACCCTCGAGCTCGTACGTCGTCGCCAAAGTCTTCTGTCATCGGGTTGAGCAGGTTTGGATCCGTGTTCGGAGGAGGGTAATGTCCAAAGTCGCCGCTTTGCCACGCGTTGTCGTCCATGGGCTGCAAAAGACCTTCGCACTCTACATCGAGAAGAAACAGAGGCCGATTGTAGCAAAGGGCCAGGTGTCTATCCACGATGTAGACGAGCCACCAGATCCTCCTCCTTTCTTCTCGCTCCTCCTCCGTGACGTACCCCACGCTGTTGCGGTGGAGGTCGTGCTCATCGTTGCAGTCGTTATCCAGGTTCCTGTCGTGGCTGACTGGAGTTGGGCCAGGAGGAAGCTCTCGCCCGAGCTTCAACTCCCGCGCGAGTGACCAAGCCGCATTCCACCACCTCACACTGGCGCCCTTGTACTCGCTCGCCGAAACCACCACTGCCAGGTGGATGTACGTAATCACGTCGTCCAAGCTGCCCGCCGACCCAAATGGTCCGAATTCTCCCGTGAGAGCGTCCAAGCTGATCGATCCCGGCATTGCCACTCCAAGCCCTCCGAGAGCGACTCCATCAGAAGCCGGGCTCGGGGCATCGCCCGAAGTGGTGTGGATCAAGGGTCTGAGAAGATAAACTGTGAGTTCCAGGAGCTTTTGACATGTTTTTGCTCGAGCTGATGGGGTGCTGGCGAGGAATGGAGCGTCGCTCGTCTGCGCTGCTACCCAGAGCATGCTTGCGAGAAGCGCTGGTTGGCAGTGCCTTGGTTTGGTAGGATGGAGGAACGACCTCTTGCGAAGGACGAACCCGAGAACGTATGGAGACATGGGATGCATTTGTGCCGATGAAGATGACTGGAAGTATAGGTCCACAAGGTCGCAAGCTATAGACACGGGTAAGATATTGGTGAGATGTGGCACAAGGGGCTCAAGAACGGGGTATCGAAGCTTTCCGTTGTTGAAGTTGGCTTGGGCGACTTGGGGTTGGAATTGGCCAGGAGGCGACGCCATCGAGATGCCCCAGCCCGGCGACGCCCCATTTCCCATGTGGTAGCCCAGGGGAGCACTTCCCATGCGGAATCCGGTGTTTGTTGAGAAGTTTGGTGGACTTTGCACTGGCATGCCATAAGGTAACTCTGGATACCCCGAGATGCCTCCTCTGCCGTTGGCATAGCCTTGATGGCCCAGTCCTGTGTCGTCCAACCCTTGCGTTTCGTAATTGTGCGGTACCGTATCGAAGCCGTTCAAGTCGATTCCCGCCGAGTTGTCCAATGATTCTCCAATTAACGCTGTAGCTCCTCCGAGATGGCCTTGTTCGCCAAGTTGGTCCAAAGTCTCCAAGGTGTCGTCCTGTCGAGCTTCTTCGTCATCTCGGTTGTTTATTGACGTGTCGATGAGACTTTGATGTCGACCTGGCATTGGTAGGTGCGAAGGATTGTGCCCAGATATGATTTCGGATCCTTCGTCCTTTGTGTGGCTGCCCTCGACTCCTGAACTGTCCGTCTGTTGGCCATCCTGTCCAGCCGCGGCGGCTGCTTGAGCTGCGGCCTGCTGGGCCAATTCTTTCCTGGAAGCTTTGCCTCGCTTCTTCCTCTCCCGGATATATTCGCAGCCAAGTCCAAATTCTACCAAAGTTAGCCCTGAAGTCAATAATGCACCACGCAACATACCTATGCAGTGAGCACAGGGATGTTGTCCGTCACACTTTGTTCGTAGTTGATTGCACTGGTCACAGGCGCGGCTTATTCTCCGTCGAATGGGCCCAGAGCTCCCTGATGATCGACCGTTTGTCGCATATGGATGCTGCCGATGCTTCAATAGTGGCACGGCTCTCGGAATGTGGACGTATGGCACGATAGTTGGTTGCGGTGGGTGCTGGGTAGGGTATTGTGAGCCCTGTGTCATCGTGTCGAGGCCGTTGCTTTGCGCTTGGGGTTGCGTTCCATGTCCATCGGGTGCGAGGGCGGCTGAGGATATGTTCTGGTATGGTGAGAACCGCTGCAAAGGATTCGACAACATTTTGTCTTGTTCGCTCCTATATCTGTATGCATTAGTGGAAAGGGCGGATGCTAGAACCGTGTGCCTACATACAGGAGAGGCTATAGGTACGATTTCGCAAGGAACCCTTTCGGGAAGGGACAAGTAACAGGCGAGGGACCGTGGCCGACCGAGTACCACGATTCAAAATGATGGCAAGGTCTACTGCGAAGGGGGTCAGCTTTAACAATTCCAGGCAGACGTATAATTTGCGGGGAAGAATACAACAGAAGCGATGGTGTGCAAGTCAAACGTGCGTCGCGCACCAATGAAAGAGGGATGAGATGGGCAATGCATCTGATCAACAGACCGTCTCCACGCGGCACAGTGGTGATGGAGGGGTACTCGGTCGCATTTGAGAGAGTGGCAAGCACATGAGGCAACAGCAACAATGGCAGCCGAAATTTGACCCAAAATCCGGGGTATGCTACACCTCCCTGGGAGGCGGAACAAGTGCGTGTACAGGAGAGGGTGGGTGGAGGGCAGGTGTTGAGCCGAGCATGTTGCACGACTTGATATGCGACGAAGAAGAAGGCCACTTACATTGCTCTGTACTAGGTAACCAGAGGTAGTCTGCGTAAAACTCATGGGAAACCAGGCTTGGTACTGAAATAGTCGATTCTTTGTGTTCCAGTGAGGCAAACTTGGTGCAGTAGGCTCAGCAAGACATCTCAGCCGCGGCAAGGACCAGTCAAGGCGCCGTCGTCTTTTAAAAGAGGGTGATTTGGGCGTTCATTCGCTAGCAATTCCCTCGAATCGATCCGAATAGTATAGTGACGATAAAGTGTTGGCGTGAGAGTTGTCAGGTCAGGTCGGTCAGGCGAGCACCACCGTCAATCCCACAACGCTGTCGCAGTTGTTCAAGGCAAGTTTCGTCCTCGTCTTCCGGCGAATGCATAGGCAGAAAGTAACGACTGGTCTTCAAAGTCCAGCAAACGATCAATTGAATCGAGGCGTTGACAGGGCGTCGAAAGATGGCAGCTTCTGTCCTGATCAGCAAGCAAACAACAGGGCTGTCGGAGCGATGGCGGGTTGCGTGAGGGGGGAAAGGCTCTCTTTCTGCTACGGAGCAACTTCAGTAACCGCTCGTGACCGGGAAACAGGGGCTCGTAGGGAGGATTCTGCGGTTCTGGGCATTGGCACCTACCGAATGGGTCGCTTATTACGGAGTAGGCGACTGTTTAGCTCGAGAGTTGGGAGCGAGGTCCCGCCGAGGGTGGGTTGATGGGGGTTGATGGGCAGACAGATGATGTGGAGGAGCTGGTGGAGGTGGAGAGCTCGGTATGGGGTGCCCCGGGTGAGGTGAGGCTCGAGATGGAGTCGCAGAGGCCAGACATGTCGTCTTCTTAACCTGAAAGGGGCTGGAATCGATGCATCGGAAATGAGAGCGGCACCTATCTCCTTGATGTTCGTGAAGCGTCGATCCGACACGAGAATCGTCGGAGCGAAGCCTGTTGTTCTTTTGCTCCGCTCACCGAGGCCATCCGGGGGAGCTTCGCTGGAGTGCCAGGGGTTCGTCGAAAGGTGGCCGAGGTGGAGAAGCAGAATCAGATGGGCATTAAAAATCCCGTCCACATGGCATCAGTCATCGGTTGCTGAACTCTTTGGTTGACCCTTGCTTGTCCTGGGGTATACTTTGTCGGAAGAGAGATGGGCGAGATTGGAGTCTTGCTAGTGCAGAGCATCATGGTTTCGGCCATCGAGGTAATTCAGCCCGCATAGTAGATTTGGCTCCGACTCAGGTCCTTCGGCATAACCCCAACGGCGCCTTCGTACTAGTGAACGGTTGAAGCTTTGAATTTCGGAATGTGCGGTCAGCCCATGACCCTCCGGACAACGAGTTCCAACCGAGCTTGTAGTTTATGGCTTCTGCGCGCGTCGAGTCAAGCCGTTGCCGCTGCAGGCGTGAAGGATCTAGTTTACAACGGCATGGCATCCATCTCCGAAGGGTCGGCCTCATGATTTCCTGGGGTTTGAGTTGGCGACAATCATTAACATACCCTATAATCCCAGCTCGGCCGTGCCGCGGCGCATACAAAAGCCAAGTGCGTGCCTGGTTCCCCGGAACATGCGGGCCACACCCCAAGCAGTGGTCGTTTATGCTGACTCTGGCTCGCCTTGGAGCGTCGGGCGTTGGCAATCAAGGAAGACCTGATCGATGGCAAGGTCGGGAGAGGCTGCGTCACCACGCTAGATTCGATTCTGTCTGATGATTGGAGGAGTCGGGGCATGGGCAGGCTCTCGATTGTTCGGATGTGGCTGTCGTGTGCATGTATCGACAAGGTGGAGAATGCAGTCGAGTCTCAAAGCGGTTGACAGACCGAACAAACTCCCAATCCCTGATCAGTCGCAGCCAACCCTAATTGCCATCCCCCGGATTTTCTCGTCGGTGGGGATCTGTTAGATGCGGGCGTTCAGGTTGGGGTGATTGGGGTGATTCCAGTTGGGGTGAGGTGAAGACTCCGAGAGTGAGGTGGCCTGAAAAAGTGTCTGGAGAACGGGTGGTGGAAGGAGGGGGAAATTAGGAAGGAAGGAACGTAACCTCAACCCGCTCGTTCATCCCTTCCGTAAACGGACAGTACCTCCCTGCCGAGTTTACCAGCCTGGACCTTCCGAAGTCTTTTTCGAACTTGCTGCATCCCAACTGCTATGATGACTCAGTAATGACTATAATTGTTCATTTCCATCGGGGTTCAGGGTTGCAGGCTCGGGTCACCCAAACCACCTTGGGCAGGTACGTGCAAGAACTAGACAACCCAGCCTTTCTGGCCAACTAAAGACACCTCCCTCCCTCTGGGCTTTGACGCAGAGGATTAGCAACGGCAAGGAACTGGCCCGTTCCTTCTTCCCGAGGAATTGGTTGCTTGAGATGGAAAGTGCAACGTTGATGGAAGGCACGCTCGACTGCCCGACAAAGGCACTTTGTATCCGCACCTGCCCACCGCCTTCAGTGATGACTCCCGTCTTTATTTTACTTTATTTCGTTTCATTTCTCATGAACTTTCTCTCCTTCACCCCCGACCTATCAACTAATAAAAAGGTCCCAAAGACTCGACCCTGCTCGTCTCCCAGCATCGACCCCGCGACATGGCCCGATGCCCGCTACCACGGCGGGCGCCGCCCTCTGGTGGTGCTTGGTCAAGGCATGGGCTATGTACCGTTGCATTTTGCGCTCCAATAACGTGTCGGTTCGCCCAAAGGAGACGCAAACCACCAGACCACTGGGGAGGGAACGTGGCCCTATTCTCACTACACGAGGCCTTGTTGGTTGTTGACTGCAAACTTAGATGGCCCTGTGCCAACATGTTACCTATTTGTTCCGGACTGAACATGCTGGATCCCCAGCCGACGCAACGTCGAGCCGGCACTTGAAGCTTCCGAACAGGATCAAGAGGTCGGGTTGGAAATGGATGCAATCGACGACCAACCTGCAGGGGATTTAGTGGAAGACTGGCAGCCACGACTGCGGCACTGTTCCCGCCTTCCTTCCCCGCCGGCATGCTGCCCGCAAAAGCGAAAGCGTCCACCGGAGCTGGAGTCGAGTGGCGCCGAGACAACAAGACGGGGGCCGGCCCGAATCCCCACTCGCCCGCATCCACGAACAGCCCTTCTCCAGACCCCAGCTGCTCTCGCCAATTGCTATCCCTGTTGGGTTCATCATTCTTCATCATGAATGATGAATGACCTGCTCAAAGAGCCTCTCTGAGCGCCCGCATTCGCCTTCTCAATTCCTGTCTACGACGGCAAGATGATCATGTTACCCTCCGCTTCACCACGTGGCATCAGCCTGGGCCTTCTTCATGAGCGTCCTTCCTCGTGGCTGTCAGCCATTTTAATCTTCAATGTCACTGACGGCTCCAGACACCTTCATCGCAGTGGATCAAGTCTCGAACATGGCAACCTCATGCTCCTTCCTGCATCCCCGCCCCTTGCTGCTGCATGGATAGTCTGATACCGCACGGAACGAACCTCGGGGGGCGATTTTCTTCGCAAACTTCCTCTTGCCCTGAACTGGCTACCCGTGACTCCGACAGGGAAATTTCAAAGTACCCAGTCTCGGAAGAACCCCGACGACAAAGACAGATCTGGTCTCCAGTCACTGACAGAGACATAGCGAATGGATGCATCTCTGAGCCCTCGACGGAGGAATTCGAGGGATACGTATCCGTATATGCCAAGTTAATCTGATGCCCAATGCGATCCCTGAGAGCAAGTCAGATCAGTTTTCGGGGGTTTTTACCGAACCGACCACGATACCAAGACGCACAAGATTTGAGTCATTTAGTTGGTCTGACCAAATACCCATTTATGACGACCTTGGCAAGTTGTTGGGTTTCAATTGGCGGAGGCTTCAATACCACTTGATTGATGGCCCTGGGATAGATGTATCTGGGTTGGTTGCCTCCATGTGATGCCTCGGGCCCTCGCCGTTGTTTCCGTCCTCGTAGCGAGAGCCTTCGTCTCAGCAGAATCGGCTGGCGTCGACTATACTCCTAGTCTGGGTACTAATGTATAGTACCTTATTCGAAAACCCAGCAGCCTTATGAGTGCTTCCCCGGGTTCCTGTAGGTTAAGCTTGCTGCCATCTTGACAAATTACTGTTGTGGCATACGTCTCCCATTTCCTCACGGCCGTACAAGTAAACTTTCCACTTGACCACTGCCGTCATATTCCTACCAACTGCCGACCTCGAATCATGGATGGTGCCATGTTGACGACTGTAGCGAGAATCCCAGCCAGAAGACCAAACGAGAAACGGTCCCGGGGCCACCCGACCAACACCTCGCAGAGGCCATCGGCATTCCGGGTTTGTTTTCCAACGCGTGGCAACCAACTTGACGCGTTCGACACGAGGGCACAAAGGGACGACATATTTGAGAGGCGACTGAATATAGTGAAAAAAAGACAAAATTATTCAACTCCGAACCCCTCCGTGCATGCCTCACCCCCTGGCAAGTCCAACTCTACGTTTCAGCATCGACCAGATATCCAACGCCTCCCGGTCCAGATCCCCCAGAAACTCCAGGCCAGATCACCAGCCAAGCTATGAGCGTATGCAAGTATATAATGTCAAATGGTCTGTTTAAATCACTTTTGTCTCACCTCCAGAGCGCCTCAGTCCAAGCCGGGCAGCCAGCCGCCTCCCGTGAGCGAAGCACCCAGGCCGTCAAACGCAGCTAGAGGATCGTTGGACTCGTTTGACATGCCCGGAGTGCCGTCCGTATTGTTGGTGCTGGGCGTCTCGCTGTTTCCGTTCTCCCCAAACACGAAAACCGACGCATCCTGCCCGCCGTTGGCCATCTGCCAGGACTCAAAGCTCTGGTGCCACCTGGCGCTATCGTTCAAGAACCACTCTTGCCCATCCATTCTCATAGCCCTATTAGATGAAGATCGTGCTCGACTTGGGGACTGGATGCTGGGGTTCGACGTTATGCCACCTGGGTTAAGGGGTGCAAAGGAGTGTTGGTAGGATGACATTGGGGCCGTTGAAGGGGGTGAATTCCACCCAGACATGGACTCGTTGCCAAATGACATGCTTTGCGAGTCCACGCCAGCCCTTTGTTGCTGAACAATGCCCATGGATTGTGGAGCGCTTGTTGTGAGAGGGCTGACAATTCCTGGCGGTTGCATCGGTCTGGAGAGCTGCGCCTGGGCGTATTGAGTTAGGGGGCTGTATTCGCGGCTTCCCTGAAGCCCGAGGCTCATGTCGGACTGAGGGGACGATCCGGTGTGAGAGTGAGGAGATGGGACGTCCGACGTGCTGTATGTTCCGTACTTTTCGTCAGCTCGCCGGAGGACGAAGGCTGCATCTTCCGGTAGCTCGCATTTCCATTTTCGAGCGAGCACGCTGATGATGCTGAGAGTTCGTCTCGCGCATAGCCAGTCCTCGGCAATTTCCTCGAGATGCTTGACTCCATGGGTAATATCTCGTCTTGCCGTCTTCTCGGGGAGGTTAAGTAGATGGATTGTACATGCGCTGTGCAACATATAAACGGCAATGTTGCAAACTTGGCGCAGGTTCCACAGCTTTTTGTACAAGCGGAAAAGCTTGGAAACGGCGCCTGCATTTGCCGTACAGATACGACGGGGAGAGACGTGGGGTGGAAGAGGAGACGTGGCTGGCGTGTACTTGAGGAATGGCCGGAAGAGGTGGATGTATTGGAGGTGGAAGAACATACTGCCTGAATCAGAGACTCGTTCTTTGAAGATGATGTAAGACTTACTGCATGAGGAGTACGTTTGGCAACTGGCCCTCTTTGGGCTCAAACTCTTTAGGAAGCTCCTGCCGCCACTCTTCTAGTCGGCGGTGTAACTCGCTGAGCTTTTTGAGCTCAACGCTTTTGCCGCTGGAGCGATTCATCGTGCTGGGGTGGTAGAAGAAAGCCAGCAAGTCGCTGCTGATCTCGGATAGTTTTGAGAGCTGTAGGGCTACAGCACGGGTCCTTGAGGGTTGCATGGATGATTGATCGAACCCGTGATCGCTGTAGGGCGACCACGGCTGGGCGTCTTCGGAGGGAAAGACATCGACCTTGGAAACGTTGAATGAGTTCTTCGGAATTTGAGGTAACCTTCCGAGGTAGTTGGACCAGCACTTGTCGAAGAGATAACAGCCCCAAAATGTAATTCGCCTCGCATCAATTTCGTGGTCGCTCATGCGTGACTCGTCAAGCTGGCTGACGTCGAGATTCAGCCCAATGTCTTCGGCCATGCGGAAACTCATTCCGCTATAGACCCAGCCTTTGGCTTCCCGGGCGCAACCGGCTTCTCGGACGGACATGAGAGCCAAGGCTTGGACAGTAACGAGACGCGGCTTCTCGTACTCGTCATTCTCAACAATGAGGCGTTTCGCCTCGGCAAAGAAGTGATTGCCTTTGGTCTGACTGTCCCCTGGGGTTGCGTAGGCGCCGGGCACGCTGGTAAAGTGACAGCCGAGAGCTAGCATGGCGTTGACGAGAAGAGACGAGCAGTAGCTGGTGCCAGGTCCCAGGCCGGCCTTGCCCTTGACAAAATCCCTCGAAAACATGGTTTTTGACAGAGTGGTGAAGTAAGGATAGTGCCAGTTGAAGTACATGCTTATGAGATGAGTAATGAGTTGCTTGTCCTTGGTGACCTGAGTCCACGTCGTTACGGGGTCCTCGCCCAAGGCAAGCTGGGCGAAATCGGGCTCCCTGTCGGCATCGTGATGGGGATCGCCAAGATAGATCAGATGCGAGGTTCCGCCTATGAATCGCACAGCACCGTTTTCGAGTCTCAGTTCGCCCATTTTCCTAGCAAGGTCCCTCTCGCCTTCCACGGGATGCTCGA
Source organism: Thelonectria blattea (assembly GCA_024115155.1). NCBI lineage: Eukaryota > Fungi > Ascomycota > Sordariomycetes > Hypocreales > Nectriaceae > Thelonectria > Thelonectria blattea. Next base: position 9,245 of record JAMQMW010000986.1, on the reverse strand, counting down.
GGGGGTTTTGGTCGTCGCCAGCCTCTTGAAGTTGGGCATTCTCGGCTTCCTGTTCCTGCTGCTGCTGGTGTCTGAGAATCTGCTCAGCAACAGCGTCGAGGCTGTTGCATGTCCGGATCTGCCTGACAATGTCGGGAACATCCTCCTCGTCGGCATTGAGAATGGCCTCGATGAGAATCTGTAGCGTAGAGTTTCTGGCCTTCATGCTGTCGACCTTTTCCTTGTAGACGCCCTTGCGTCTATGGTCCGAGTTTGGGTCATACACACACTCTGTGCCATAGACACTGGAACAGGCAGCACAACTCGGAACAGCGCCGTCACACTTGGACTTTCGCTTGCGGCAGGCGATACACGCCGTACTCACACATCGGCGTTTCTGACCGGCGGGGTCGGCCCCTCTGCGAGTCTTCTTCTTGGGGACGGCAGAGGCTGCAGGGTCAGGCAGGGTCGAGGTGGCTTGGTAAGCCCCCTCCATGGCGACGAGTTCAGGAGGCTGGGATGAAAGGAGGGATACAGAAGGGTCGGCGAAGATGATATATCAGATGAAATGGTACGACCCGAACGAGGCTTGAAGTTTGGGAGAGCACGGGGAAACGGTTAGGCTCAGTCCGGCCCAGGGAGGTGTGGGGGCCCGTTCGGATTGGGACGCAAGACGACGGGGGCCGTTTGGTGGTCTCAGACTGATGGACGATTAAAGGCTGATGATTTCGTTGCAGTCGGATGAAGGATTGATGATGCGGGCTTTAGGAGATGCAGTGCCGAAGAAGTGCTTGGTAAGCGGGCATCTTGGAGGGGGCAAGAGCGAGTTACAACGAGGTGGGCCTTGCCTGCTGTTAGCCTGAAGTCTCGCGGGAGGAAAAACTTGAGGGATGAGAAAGGAGAAGGAGGCGAGAGAAAAAAGACTGAGAGTCGCAGCCGGTAGGTAGATAGATATGATGGATAATGGATATCGCGGCGGAGAGGGTCTAGACTAGAACGTTGCACGAATGCCGGTATCAGCGAAATGATGGACATGTACCTTTTCGTATGGCTTTTTAGTAGGTTCAATTGTGATGGAAGGTGCATCCGCGGGCATGGGGTTCCGAGTTGGTAGTCGCCTTATTTTGGAGTCCACGTGAGCTGGCGAATGATAGTGCAGCACACCATCGGGAATAGCAGCGAAAATGGCTTAGCCAGGCAGTCAACATCCCACCACCACCACACAGCCATCTTCATGGCTCAACGAACGCTCGTCATCAGCTCTCCAAACTCGATAAACCCCCGTCGTTGAAACAGTCTCTACCGATGGATCGGTTTGCTGCAGCATGGGACCCCTCTCGGCCCCCTCCTCATGGACGTGGCTCGTGTCTAGCGTGCCCCAGCACTCACTCTGGAGTTGATGCCGACTCGATCCATCTTTCGCCTGATAAGCCTGCATGGTAGCGCGAGATTGACGCCCGTCAACTGATATCGCGCCGGCAGATAGGCATTCAGATGACGGGATTCCCTCTCGACTGGAGCAGTGGCGTGTGGGGGATAAGCTCAGGCTCCACGGTCCGCAGCCTCGGATCCCAGGAACCTGCTTCCGTTTTGCACCCGTACGAATTAAGGGCCGGTCTTTTCTCAGCAATTATTCGTGCACGAGGGTTGAAAATCCCATGGATCCGACGATAAGTTGACGCAGCACTCGACTCGGCTGAGATGAGTGGGGGGCACCGCCCACGACCATTTCACCAATAACTAGGAATACCACGAGCCAACATCATCACGGATGAGCATGTTGTGCAACGAGCTTCATACTCGAGTCTATTCGTCGACTTGTTGACGAGAAATGAGGCTGTGCACTCCCCCCCGCAATAACCCTGCGCCGATCTGACTGCCTCTCACACCCCTGACACCGACAACCTCGGAGCCTAGAGGCCATGTCAGCACATTCGGACTTGGGCATCCAGCCTTATCCAGCCTTAACCAAACCTCACAATGGCCGAGGCCGTTTTTGGCGCCCTCCAGACTGCCGTATGCATCGCCGAAATCGTCAAATGCCTCCACGGCTACATCACCAGCGTCAAGGATGCAAAGGATGACATCCGCAAGTTGACCCAAGAGCTGTTCGCCCTTAAAGGTGCAGTGGAGTATGTCGACCTCCATGAGACGCATCTCGACGAAACAATGCGCACGCAGGTCAACAACATGCTCGAGATGACCCAAGAGGCTCTGCAGGACATTCAGCGACGAATTGGTAAGCCTCCCTCGTCGGGGTTGGCCAAGGTGGGCAGGAGTCTGTCTTGGCCTTTCAAGAGCGGAGAGATAAAAAAATATGTCAATACCATCGAGAGGGCAAAGACGTGGTTCATCATGGTCATCCTCAAGGACACCAGCGAGACCACCTTGGCTGTCTATGACGAAGTCAAGGCCCTGGTCGAGATTGTGCACCAAGACATTATCGAGAAGCAAACCGCTCAGATGATCCAAGAACGCGATCAACTCCTCCGCTGGCTGGCCCCTGCCAACGTCGAAGAGATTCTCGACAAAGTGACGCAGAATAAAATCCCCGGGACAGGACGCTGGATCATGGATGAGGCATATGCCGATTGGCTCGAAGTGCCTGATTCGAAGAAGCCCATGGTCTGGCTTACCGGAAAATGTAAGACCCCAGAAGGTTACATTGAGCATCACTAATTCGGTCATCAAATGCAGCTGGTTCCGGTAAAACCGTCTTGTTGTAAGTTCTCGCGTCCTTTCTACCTACTTCCCCAGCCATTAACAGCTATCGCAGCTCAACCATCGTGGACCAACTTCAAGCTACGTGCGCTGAAGACGCTTCATCAAACTCCAATCTCGGTTATCATTGCTGCTCCCTCGATGATGCCGCGTCTCAGCAGATTCCCAACATATTCGGGTCTATTCTCGCTCACGCAGGCAACTTGCGGCCCGAGATTCTTGAGCACATTTCACCCTATAGACGGGCCAACTCTTCGCTAGTTCCTCAGAACAACCTCACCATCCCGCAGATAAAGGACATCTTCGGCCACATCTTGGAGTCATGCAACGTTTTCTACATCCTGGTAGACGCCCTCAACGAGACACCCCACGAGCAAGAGCTGGTTCAAGCACTGGTGCAAATGTGCGAGCAATACTCTCAGCTTCGAGTCCTTGTCACCTGCACGAGGGAACCGCTAGCGGACTCGCCTTGCATCAAGGAGCTTGGAATGAACATGGCCGCTGTGGACGACGACATTCACGCCTATGTCACTCATCGGCTGGCGAGTGAGCCGTGCTTTCGAGCCCTCAGCCCCAAGATCCAAGGCGAAATCCAGCAGAAGATTGCGGCAGGGGCCGATGGGATGTATGAGTACTCGTCGCTGGTAGTCACTGCCCAGACTAATACGCCTCTAGGTTTCGCTGGGCAAAGCTCTGCATGGATCGGCTCAGCGTCCTCCGCACTGGTCGAGATATCAAGGACGCGCTGCAGGACATGCCGACGACGCTCAACGACACGTACACGGGCATCCTCGGCCGCATCCTTGAGCACGATCGCGAGATTGCCCGCGAGGCGCTGCTCTGGCTGTGCTTCTCCTTGCGGCCCCTGACCCTCGACGAGCTGGCCGAGGCTGTCGTCCTCCGCGAGTCGGACACGTCCATCGACGACGACTGCCGCCTGACCAACCCCATCGTCCTCGTCGACATCTGCCGTGACCTCGTCGTCCGGAGCCACCCGGCTGTGCGCCTCGCCCACGACTCGATCCGCTCCTTTCTCATTTCGGACCACATCCGCCAGTCTCCCGCGTCCTTCTTCGCCCTCGATCCGGCCGACGCCCACGCACGCATCCTCCGCAAGTCTCTTTGTTATCTACGCCTCGACGTCTTCGCCTCGGGCCCCGTCACCGACGACGACGCCTTCATCGATCGCGTCAACTCCTTCCCCCTCAGTTCCTACGTCACCACCTACTGGCCCATCCACTCAGAACGCTATCCCCTAACCGCCGCCGACGAGGCCCTCATCCTCACCTTCTTCGCCACGAAAGCCCGACCCAACGGTTCCAGCTTCGACTCCTGGGTCCAACTGCTCCTCGAGACCACCGAGCTGGAGACAATCACCTGCACCGAGCCGCTCTACTACGCCGCCTCCTTCAACATGGTGTCCATCCTCGAGATCCTCCTCCGGCCCGAGCTCGGCGTCGACCTGGAGCGTCCAGGCGGTCGGTTCGGCTCCACGGCCTTGTACACCGCCGTGTGGAGGAGCAACGTCGAGGCCGCCAAGATGTTGCTCCGTGCCGGCGCGAATCCCTTCGCAAAGGACGGGGAGGGTTTTGTGAGGCACCCCGTGACGGCGTACGAGCTGGCACAGTGGCGAAACCTCACGGAGCTTGTGCAGATTATCAGATACTTGGAGTTGAAGTCGCTGGAGCGAACTAGTAGCATATGAACTTGGAAAGGAGGGGAAGACATGAGGTATTGCAGTAAGAAACTGTCAGACTTCACTTTCACTAGGTGTCCAAAACCGTGCTTTTAAACAGTGGTGATACATACAAGGGTACATCCGGCTGTCTACCGTACGCTCCAACAGATGGTATATTACACGGGCGAGACCTGACCCTGCCCAACAGCCAGAACCTCCTTGTCGTCCCAGCGCTCGCCCCTCATTTCCATTTGCTTCATTTCCCTTACGCTTTAACCGCGACCGAGGTACCAGTTGTGCGTCAGCTGGTTGGTCAGATAACTAAAAGGCGTGGGAACCTCTGCCATGCCCTTGCGAGCAACGGGGTGACGCAGGTAGACGGCGGCGCAGATGTTGGGGTTGACCTCGAGGTATCGGGGCACAAACGCAAAGGCCGACATGTAAGGGCGGGGTCGCCAGGGTGTGAGGTAGGGCTTGGACTCGTCGACGGGGTTCTCCTCGTCGGCCTTGAGGACCATGGCCAGACGCTTGACTTCTTCGTTTGTGAGCTCCTCGGTGGCGAGGATCTGGTGCGCCCAGCGGCGGTCCTTGTCGCTCTTGAGGCCCTCGAGGCCCTTTTCCAGCACGCGCTGCTGGAACTCCTTCTTCTTGGCAATCTTGGCTTCGTCCTCGGGGGTCAGTTCCTTGGACTTCTGCTGCTGCTGCTGCTGCTGGGCGCCTTCGGCCTGCGCCTCGGCCACGGACTCGGCGTCGGCGTCGGGGGCGACCGCGAGGTCTTCGGGATCGGCCTCCTTTCTGAAGGCGGGCACGGACTGCAGCGTCTCGATCTGGGACTGGAGCTTCTCGACGAGCTCGTCGGCGGAGAGCTTCTTGTCCTCGGGGAGCGAGAGGAAGCGCTGAGCGTAGTCACGGAAGAGGCGGAGCTCCTTCTTCTGCTTGGCGCTGAGGTTCCTCAGATCGCCCTGGAGGATTGCGCGGGCGCTTTTCCGGAGACGACGGACGCGGCCGGTCTGGAGGTAGGCCAGGTCCTCGGGGCTGAGTCCGGCCTCGTCTGCCTCTGCTGCTTCTCCCTCTCCCTCGGCGGTTTCGCCATCCGCGGGCTTGGCCTCGGCCTCTTCGCCGCCCTCCTTCTTCTTTGCAAGCTCTTCGACGGCTTTTTGGTCGGCCTTCTTTCGAGCCTTGATTCTCTGCTCGAGTTCGGCATTTCCCTTTCGGGGCTTCTGCATTCCAGTTCCGTACAGCACCTTTTCGATCTCGACCTGGAACATGTCACCGGGGTTTAGCTGGTAGGACGGGTGGACCATCTGCGCGGAGTTAGCGAAGGTCTCATTGAAAATTAGCGGCTAGGACGTGCCTTCTTGCCATTGACCGTCACGGCTCCGTGGAGGACGAACTGGCGAGCCTGCCGCACGCTGCTGGCGAAGAGGGCTCGGAAGATGGCGGTATCCAGTCTTCGCTCGAGGGGAGCAAAGGTCATCTGCATGTACGGAGTCATGTCCTTGATGTTGTCGGACAGCATGGCGTTCACGTCTCCGAACCCGGACACTCGCTGGCCGGGGTGCGTCAGGTTTCGCACGCTCTCGCTCAGCCCGGGGACTTTTGAATACGACTCGGCCGTCAACTTGAGTGTGCTCAGACCGGAACCGCGTCCGGCGGCCTGTTCGGAGCCGTCGTTTGTGGCCAGGTACTCGGGGGGCATGTCGACGGCGCCGTACAGACGTCGGGAGAACTGGCGCACCCATTTCTTCTCGGGGATGTGTTCGCCGTGGTAGGCTCGGGTCTTGGCCTTGGCCGCCCATTTTTGCTGGAAGAAGGTCGCTCGGCCGTTGACGAGGGGCTCGCGGCCGGCCGCTCTCGCTATGTTATAGAGGTTGAATTTGTTCCATGATTGCCTGAGTTTCTGGATTGGGTGGGTGGTGTTAGCCGAGGCAATTCCCCAGAGACGAGGCCAAAACTGCCCGAGAAGGGGGCCTTCGGGCAGGGCACTGCACTTACCGGCCGATTGAGGCTGAAGAATCTCCAGGGCTTACGCATCTTGTCGAATTGAGGCCCGCGAGGCTGGATGCGGTCGTGATGAGCTCGATCAACCAAATTTTTGGTCCCAGTCCGAGCTGGCGACGGATTATCCCGGCGCTCCGACCAGGTGGGATTGGCCCAAATTCGGTTGGTTTCCTGCTGACATAATCAGATGTGACCCCGGTCTTGGAATAAGTGGATCCAGGGATCGAGACGCGACTCAATTAAACAGACGCGTCGAGGCACAGAACGAAAGTGTCTTGAGACTGGTCGGTGGGGAGAATTCACACCACAACTCTACGAATACGATTTGCTCCTTTTGACAATTCGTCTGTTTTCACCATTCAAACGACTTGATATCGAAGCCGGGAAAATGCTCACCGCATCATCACCTATTGCCTTTCCTCAAAGTTCCCCTCCAGCACCAAAACGCGCCAAACCCCACGACCATGGCCCTCCCAAGCCAAAGGCCCGCGGGCCATTTGTTATCGACGATGACTCCGACTCGGACTCTGAACCCGTCGAAGTGTTAGAGCACGTATCGAAACGTCCAATGCTCGCAGACCCCCGAGAAAGTCGCACCGAAGAAGTTACTCGGCCCGAAACCAATAATGCCGAATCCGACGACGATGTCCAAGAACTCTTGGAAGCCCAACTACAAGAAGCACAGCCGTCACTACCAAGCTGGTCAAGTCAACGACCACTCTTTTCGACTTCATTCCTGAGTACCTTGGCTCCGAAATCATATACTGCCAGAACGTGCAATGGCAAGGCGAAGACGATCAAGGAGCGCAAGATCAGCGCATCAGCCGCGTACGAAACCATGGTCGCCGCCCGCTCCAAGACGAAAGAAGGGAGAGCGAAACGGGCCTACTACGGCATTGAGATTCACGAACTCATGACGGCTGCGAAGACTGACATTGCTGCGGAACGAGCCGCCCGGCCGACGGAATCGAGACAAACGAGAATCCCCATTCACCCGAAACCCGCAGCGCTGATGAATGGAAAGAAGTCAAGACGAACGCTCTTATGGACGGAAAAATACCGAGCCCGGAACTTCATGGACTTATGCGGCGACGACGGCACCAACAGGACCGTCCTGCGGTGGTTGAAGAGATGGGACCCCCTGGTCTTCCCCGGCGCGGCCAGGGCTAAACGCCGACCGGGAACGAAGGAGGAGGAGGAGAAGCCGCACAGGAAGATCCTCATGCTCACGGGCCCGCCCGGGCTGGGAAAGACGACGCTCGCGCACGTGTGCGCCAGACAGGCGGGATACGATGTCATGGAGATCAACGCCAGCGACGACCGGAGCCGCGACGTGGTTAAGAACCGGATTCGCACGAGCCTGGGCACCGAGAGCGTCAAGAATGTGACGAACCGCAAGGACGGCGACGGGCCGCAAAAGGTGGCCAGACCGGCGTGCGTCATCGTGGACGAAGTCGACGGCGTCGTGGGAGGATCCGGCCCGTCGGGCGAAGGCGGCTTCGTCAAGGCGCTCATCGACCTCGTCCTTCTCGACCAGAAGAACAGCAGCTCCGTCGCCGCACAGTCGACTCATTCCCGCAAGAAAAAGGGCGACGACTTCCGCCTCATGCGTCCCCTCATCCTCATCTGCAACGACGTCTACCACCCCGCCCTGCGACCCCTCCGACAATCCGGCCTCGCCGAGATCGTGCACGTCGGGAAACCCACCGTCGAGGCCGTGGTCGCCCGGCTCAAGGCCGTGTTCGAAAAGGAAGGCATCCCCTGCGACAAGGACGCGGCGCGCAAGCTGTGCGAAGCCGCGTGGGGGATGAGCAGCGGCATCGACGCCAAGCGAGGCGCCGAGAGCACCGTCGAGGGCGACCTGCGAGGCGTCATGGTCGTCGGCGAATGGGTAGCCGCGCGCTTCCGCTCTACGCCTCCCGACGGCACCGGACGCCTCACGAGGCAGTGGATCGAGCGGCACGTCCTCGACGACCTCGCAAAGGGCAGCGGCGGCGGTCGCGGTCTCGGACGCGGCGGCGTAAAGGACATCGTCTCCCGCCTCTTCCAAGAAGGCGGCGGCTTCCCCAAACAAGCCATGGACCTCTCCGCCTCCAAGACCACCACCACCGCTCACGAACAACCAAAAGCCGAGCTCGGCTTCGGCGAACAGCAAAAGAAGTACGCCATGGAACGCCTCCAGCACATGATCGAAACCAGCGGCGAGATCAGCCGCGTCGTCGTCGACGTCTTCGCAGAGTACCCCAACCGCGACTTCAACGACGACATGTACCTCACCAAGCCCAACCTCGCCTACGACTGGCTTCACTTCCACGACACGTGCCAGTCCCGCCTCTTCTCCAGCCAGGACTGGGAACTCGCCCCTTACCTCAGCCAACCCGCCCTCGCGTGCCACCACCTCTTCGCCTCTCCCCGTCGACACATTCCCAACACCACCGCCTTCGATCGTCGCTGGGGCGCCCCCGACGCAGAAGACGACCACTCCCCCCCGGACCCCTTCTCCGGTCCCCGAGCGGACTACCAAGCCGGCGAGGCCCTCAAGCTCAACCGCTCCCAGCTGCAGGCCCTGCAGACCCAGCTGCCGCCCACGCTGGGCCGCTCGTTCCGCAGCGCAGAGGACGTGGCCGTCGAGTTCCTCCCGTACCTCGTGCGCCTGGTGTCTCCCGACGTGAAACCCGTCGTCGTCGGCGGGAGTTCCGGGTCCACGGCTTCGGTGCGCAAGGACTCGGAACGCGCCATGGTCAAGCGCGCGTGCGAAGTCCTCGCCGAAGTAGGCGTGGAGTTGCAAAAGGGGAAAATCGAGAGCGAATCGCTCGTCAACCGAGGCGCGCAATACGTCTACCGCATGGAACCGTAAGCCCCCCCC